>JAFVLL020029105.1:0-16759 GCA_021397915.2 Tor tambroides | reverse complement strand
TGTGTATATGTGTGTATATATATATATATATATATACATATACATATATATACACACACACACACACACACACACACACACACACATACACATACACTCTCTTTGTGTATAGCGTTACCGGGCGGAGAAACCGTTGTAATTCAGACGTTCCAAAAGCGCCTCCTATTGGCAGAGAATGAATGAGCATTTGCAATAAGCCTGTTTGTTGTTTTTGTTCAGATCAATAAGAAAATCCACCCATGATTTTGCAGCAAACACACAGAGCTGTAAATGTGAACCCGTGGAATTGCAAGAAGCTAATGTGCCTTCTAACATCTAAACAATTAAGACAGCAAAATATATATTTATATGTTTTAACTTAATAATTTATACATTTGACTCCTTTAAAAATGGTTTAAAGGCTGAAATGTGATGTTTATCATTTTATAAGCCTATTTGTTTTTGTGAAAACCCGTATCTGAGCTTTAATTCATGTTATCATATTAATATGTTGCTATAGACATTGCTCTATCTATTGCTCTAATAGAATTACTGGCTATAGCATTATTGGAAGTGGGCAGGATCAAACAGATTAAAGGTGCAGTATGTAATATTGCCAGCTAGCGGTTGAAATTGGGTAGGCTACTGAAATTCCAGCCCGGAATCTGCCCGAAACGCACATTTCAGAGTAGAATTTACTGGCTAGAGCATTATTTTTCAGAGAAACAGCTATGTAAACATAACATGTTTCCTAAATATCTACAAACATATTTTGTTATTTTTTGGTTTAGAAGAGTCAAAAACTTACATACAACACCTTTAAGTAAAACTCTCTCTCTCTCTCTGTGTGTGTTTGTGTGTGTGTGTGTGTTTTGTCAACTCACTTGTTTCGTTTCTATAGGTTTTTAACATTCTAAAAGCTCTTCATTCCAAAGATACTACAAGCTAGTCAGTGTATTCAGCAGGTGTAATGTATTGTAAGTTGCTTCAGAGGCATAAGGTATTGCAAGTATTACATACAACAATAATAAAACAGTGCAGTGACAAAAAGGAAATGTGCATTTGGTACTTAAGTACATATAAAAGTAAGTACTTCTGTACTTTTACATAAGTTAAAATCTGTCTTTACAACTTCCACTTGTAATGGAGTAATATTTTATCAGCACTTTCTGTACTTTCACTCCAGCAATGGAGTTGTGTACTTTGTCCACCATCACAGAAGCATGATAGAAAGCCTCCCAAATAACATTATTAATATTCTCAGCACTTTACACTTGAACCACAGTTATGTACATTAATGTGAAGTTTTTAGAGGATGAACAGACAGTCTCTGGGTTAGTAAAGAATGAATCCTGCTTTGAATCTCTTTAGTTTTCAGTGAGTAGAGGATGGGATTCACACAGGGTGTGAAGAGGGATGACAAAGACAAGCTCACCAGACCTACACTGGGGTTCCAAAAAAAAAAAAAAAAAAAGTAAAACAGAAGATGATTACAATAGGAATGAAGAAAAGGGCCACTAATATGAGGTGCTCTGTGCACGTGGCCAGCGCCTTAAAACGGCTCTGATTATTTTTCATTCTTAATACAGCAGTCAGTATACCCATGTATGTCAAGAAAATGAAAATCAAAGGTACAGTAGTGAAGAGTATAGTTAAAGCAGTGGCAAAATTCCACTGGGATGTCGTATCGCTACAAGCAAGTATAAAACAGGAGCATAATCACAAAAATAGCTGTTGACGTTAAGAGAGCCACAAAATGAGAGAACTGGGATGGATGCAGTGCCATAGAGTACTATAGTAATAATAAAGAACCAAACTGCACTGATTATATAAGCCATTCTGGTGTTTGTGTTAATAGACTCCTGTCTTAAAGGCAAACAGATCGCAATGAACCTGTCATAAGAGAGAACACATAAGAAAAATGCTTCAGGGGATAAAAAAGTATAGTAAGTGTACATTTGCACAAGGCACAGTTTGAATGGGACAAAATTGTCTCGAACAATGTAAGTCTTGATCATACCAGGCACAAGAGAGGTGCTGAGAACAAGATCAACCAAAGCCAGATTACCAACGGCCATGAACTTTGGGACATGCAGACGGTGGTCATAGAAAATGATGGCGATCAGAAAGACATTGCACACGACTGTGATCACATAAAGCACAGTGAGGAACATGACATAGACATTACTGTAAGGCACTGAACTCAATGCAACAACATAAAATCCTGCAGGCTGATTGATGGAGTTGCTGGCATTTTGCATGGCCGTCCTTTTTTTACGCACCAGCTTCCTTGCAGTGTGCTTTGCTTTCAATGGCTGAGAATACCTTTGAGAAACAATCACAAACAGCCTGTGCTTTACAAATCACTTTTAATGTCTATGTTATTTGAAGTCATAAGCCCTTAAGACATTCAACCAGAAATACACCAGTGAAAAATCTTCATTTAACGTTTTACAGTGATTGTATTAATGATCATTAGCTCATACATGAAAAAGTGTTGTAGAGGTTTGTGGATAGCAAACCACAGTTATTGTCTCTGCTCCACTCTTCTGGATCACTGTGAATCCTGAATGCAAACTTGAAAACATTCTGGGCAATATATTGGCCAATTTTTCCTCCAGAGGTTTCATTAAACAGAAAAGAGCCTCAGGCACTGTATCTAATAGTCTTGAGAGAAAAGACATTCATTAGTGCTTTTTACTTCATTAATGTGAGATTAATGATTGTGTAACTAACTGAATTAAGTGTCACTAATTAGTCTGTTTGTTTTTTTTGTTCATTTTTGTAACAACAATAAAGCCCCCCAGAGGGATAATGCAAAGGTGACGTTACGAACTAAATAACACTCAAAGTGGGAAAATATATAACAAAAACATAAAAATGCTCTGAAAACATTCATTTTATAATATGAAATAAAATAAATGAAAACTTAAAATGAACAAATGTTATAAAACATGCGACAAAATCCTGCATGCTTTAGGAGATACCAGATGTGCAAGTGAAGACTGAGAAAAGAGAATGACTTACAATAACACTACTGCAATTCAGTGACGTTACACAGATTGATTGATTGAGGTGTTACTTTCTTTCTTTGTATTGTAATAATTACATTTAGAGATATCAAGCTGTTGCTGCAATTTCGGAGTCCTTTAAAATAAATGAATTTGAGACGTCTGAAGGCACTGTTTCATTTGAAAATCCTAATGCTACATGAACAAACAGTGCTGCTAGAGTAAAACACATCACCATAGACATCTGTCTGAATTTGGAAAGTAATATTTAAAAAGCCATTTCCAGCCATTTTAAAAAGTGCTTAAGGAAACTTAATTTACTTTAATAACATAATCAGGGCTTAACGTTCATTTTAATCAAAGCTTTCTATGCATAAAGAATTTGAGCTGTCCGTTTAAGCAAGCCAAGTTCGTTTACCATTAACCATCAAAGCTGGATGGGCAGGTGAACTCGTGAAATCATTCTCTTAATGTATTTCAGTTTCCAGTCTGACACCAGTCAGAGAAACAGTAAACAGAATGACAGAATGACTTATGTCGGGTACACACCGCGCGATTTTACCCCTGATTTTCACTCGCCAACAGTTTTGCGGAAATGTTGGAAAAAAAGCCCCAAATCAGAAGCAAATCAGCACTCGTTAATGTGCGTGACAGTCGTGTAGTGTGTATTATCAGAGATGGGATCAGAGTGAAGCACAGATTTGCCACTGATGCCCATGAGATATTTAGGCATGCTAAACATCTGTCTGTGACTCAGGGTCGTGCAGTGTGAAATGTGTTTTGACTGGGAATTAAATCAAAATTCAGAGTCATACTGTATGCTTGCAACAGAACATCATCAAGCATGGCTTGAAGAGAAGAGACTGCATGATTACACTTCAATGAAGTTGTTTCAACGCAAGTTCTAAATCAGCCTGAGATGTTAAATGGACATCAGTCCTGAAACTTTTTTGTTCCTTTTAAATGAAATTAATTTGAGATGCCAGTCACTGTTTCATTTGAGAATCATAATGCTTTGTGAACAAATAGTGCTGCTAGAGTAAAACACATCACCATAGACAGCTGTCTTAATTTGGAGAGTGAAATAAAAGCCGTTTACACAGTCCTTTATGTTTGATTTTTATTCTCATAACCCACATTTTAAATGCTTAAGGAAGTGTATAATGAGCTTTGATTACACAAAATCAGGACTTTGTAATCATTGTAATCAAAGCTTCTGCTAGCTGTATAAGGGATTTAGGCTGCCCGGACTGAGGTTATATTGGATTGACCAAATGGCTTAATTCAAGGTGTTTTGAGTGGACACAGCTTCTCCAGATGAGCTAATGTTTCCAATCCGCCACTGGTCAGACAAACCAAAATGACCATTGTTTGAACTTAGAAATATAAAGTTTAGAACAAAATGCAGCCATCTCCTTGTAAATGGACACCTAAAACTGTATAAAGAAACTATAATCCAATGTAAAACAACCTAATTCTCTCTAAATATAGACACCATTAACAAAGTGACTAATTTGTCTAATTAAAGCAGTTCTGAGAAAATAAACATCAGGTCTAGTCTGTGTGAATGATTTTTGCTCTAATTATCCCCAGGTTGCTCTCATCTCATGAGGGTCAGGAGTAATGACCTTAGAGGAGACACAATGTAAGCACAACAGTGCTTGTCCTCAGAGCGAGTTAACGGATCTCTCCAAACTCAAACATATCAAAATACTTTCAGAACTTCAATGAAAATAAAGAAAATGAGAGATAGAGTAGTCATTAACAAGAAAAATGATTTGGTTTGTAGGATCTAGAATTTAAGAGGTCAAGTGAGGTTAACAATGATCATTTTCATCAGACTGAGATTAAACTTTTCTCCTATAATGATTGTTTAAAATATTGAATGTTGGCTGCAGTAATGTCTGATGGTATGATGAGATGTTACATCTGCCACCTTGATTTTGCTTTGATAGAAGTTCCAGTTAGCAAATCTTCAAATACATCTTCTTTGAAAGCTGCTTTTGCTTCACAATTGCTGATTATTGTTTTGTCAAGTGGCATCCACATTTCTTCTTATGAAAGATAAGCACTTGAATTTTGTCAGTTTAATTGAGCTTAGTAAGTCACTCTAATTGAGATTTTAATGAGTGTCAATTAGAGTGATTAAAACAATTGTTTAAAAAAAAAAAAAGTGTCTGTATCTTCACAATCCCAAATGCACAGACATCCCAATAATTAGTGGGTGCTTAAGGGAGATCCTGCTAATTATATAACTCTCTGTTTCTTTGGAGAAGTTTAACCATTTAAATCACTGCATTTACTGTAAATAAAAACGCTCTTTATTCTAAAACATTTACATTTTAAAGCCATTTATTCATGTTACATGATTATTTGTTGTTACACATTTATTTAAAAAAAATCATTTAGAATGTATTCATTATAGCGAAAATAACGTAAAGAGAGAGAGAGAGAGAAATTATAATCCAGATATTGTTGAATATATATTGTTGTTGTTTTGTGCCAAAATCACATAAGATAAATAGCTACTGAATGTTAACTTCTGAAAAACTTCTGAAATCTATTGAAAATAGGTCTAGTGGCTTGCCCAGCACTATGCTAATGTGTTCCTGGTGTGTAAAAGATAATACAGAGTCATAATGGCTGGTCGTCCCAGCACTATAGAGGATGAGTTGGCACAAGATCAGAGGAGCACAAAAGACTATGGCTGGCCATTATGAGAGAAAATAGCCTATTTCGATGGGTTTCCTCCTTTTTCTTTTTTGCTGTGGTCGCATAAATATTTGACCGTTTCCTCAATTTTAGAAAGCCAGTGAATTGGACAGAATCATTTTGAATTTCACTCAGGCTTACAGCGGCAATGGACTCTGAGTCAGAGGCCTAATTCTTTACACACTGAAAGTGACTAACTCTGCTGAGACGCTGAGAGACTGGGGTCTGGAGTAGGTCATGTACGATTAATATGTTCATGTATGTGAGAAAGAGGGTTCGTTTGTTTGTGAGGAGCTGAATATAAGAGATGAAAGATGCTGAGGCAGAATGTATTCTTTCCTTCTTTCATCATCAAGGCCTGAACTGATGCCATCAGCATATATGGACACCTGCAGCTTTTTTGGCCAGCATCAGCATCACTAGTTTTGCGATATTTTGAGAAACCTCCAAACTCTATTTCGAGTATGTATTCTGAAAATAATGAAATATTACCCCTTAAGATGCAGGAACATAAAAACATCCAAAGTTAATAACATATTATTGCTATTTCCCCAGTATATTGATGTTTTCAGTGGCGAAACACAAGAACGAGAAGATCGGTAACTGTCAAACTCCAAAGCTCACATGAAAGTACCATAAATAAAGTCCATATGATTTGAATGCATTATTCCAAGTCTTTTGAACTCATTTGATTGCTTTATTTGAAAAACAGGCTGTAATTTAAGTCGTACTTAAAATCATGTCATACAGATAAGAACATATGAGAAGAAACTGAATGCAAACCTCATTGGTTCTCACATCTGATAGATACTCAAATCGAGAACTGGGCGCTAGAAAAGTCTCCCACACACTGAGAACCAAAGCCCAAGTCACTTTAGCCTCTAAAATATCTAAATGCAGCAGGATACAGAAACCATCTAAAGGTAAATGAACCATAGGAAGCATTGCAGTGAACATTAACAACAAACTTTATCATAAAAAATTACTCGGGCTAACTGGAGGGAAATAGGTTGGCACAGGACATTCGTTTTCTTTGCAGTACCTACAGGATTTGTATCAGGGGTTTTGCTGCTGCACGACTGACCTTGTGTTTAAAATCAAACAACCAATCTTAAGGAACCAGTAATTAAACCTGGGCAAATGAAGCAGGCTTGGGGGCAAGACTCAGGATTTATAGGACATCAGCTCGCCCTCTTATAGTTATGACCCTGATGGGATTAATCCCAGCTCTGCTATAATTATGTCACAGATTTGTCTTCAGTCATGCCTGTTCTTTTATTAGCAGCAAATTGTCTCCAACTATCATCAGTATTGGGGAGAGATATCCTCATAGTAGATTATTTAAAGAGAAAGAGATTGAGAGGAAAAATCGAGTGTACACAAACTGTATTTGAAAGTTTTCAATGATATCCCACTCACTGTAAGAAACTTCTGACAGTTTCTTCACTGCAATCAAATGATGCCTCACAATGTGTTTGTATGGGAAATAACCGATTTTTTTCTCAGGCTGGATTTCCTCTGTTATTTGATTTTCTTGACAGAATCAAGAATGTTTGTTTAAAAAACAAAATGAAGCACAAACAAGAAGTAAAAAGAAATTAAACCCATAAAAAAACACAAAGTATAGTCAATGAGGACATCTTGAGTTTTATTGAGGATGCAAGTCATTTATTTATAAAATAGTATAATGTCACTGCTCTATATTGTAATTTCATCACAAGGTTATCTGGGCTGCATAACAGTCATTCAAAATATGCAAAGAGTTGATGAAGGTTAGAATTGCACATATTTGTAAAGTCAAATCTCCATATGTGTAAATACAAATCTAGATCCAAACATTGGCCAAAAAGAAAATGAAAAAAATAAATAAAGACTCATCTTACTGTCTCACTCTTGTCTTGGCACTGTATACAAGGTTATAGGGTAAAAAAAGCAAAATTCAAGCAGTCCTCCAGGTAGTGCATGTAATGTTTGTGCATATACATTCACCCATAATGCACTTAAACATTTTCAAATGTTGTCACAAAAGCTGATCATATACCTATTTCATTAAATACATTAATGCCCATTTTCATCATAAGGGAAGTTATTGTATATTTTTGCTTACATTTACCCAGATTTTTGTAACTGTTTGATGCAACAAGTTAATGAGGAAAGCAAGGAGTGTTACATATATCCTGCACTTTATTTAGAATCTTTATGTATTATTATTATTACTTTTTAAAACTGATAAACGTATATACAGTTATACAGTTTTCAATCCATAGGATCTAATACAAATGAGTACTTGAAGCGATGAAATCGCTTCATGAGCCCTGTTTTCTTTGCTGTATTGACAAATTTTCCTATTGAATTTTCTGGCTAAGGACAGAATTGAAACATGATTTGTTACTTTTTAATGCTTGCAGTAAGATCTGTGATACTTGGAGAAAGCTACCTGTTAGCATTCCAATTCAACTCAAAGGCTTTTGTAACCAGCAAAAACTCAACCCTCTTGATTGCTGGTCCCAGACAGGTTGAAGAGAGGCATTCCCATTCCAACATTAAAAAAAAACAAAAAAACAACTCCCATGAGTGCAAAATACTGAAATCCCATATCCATTTTCCCAAAACTTAAAGTTAATTTAAAAAGTGTATGTCTGCTGAAAGTTAATTTTGTGAACTTTTAAGTGTATGCTTGTCTTAAAGCTAACATACATGGACTCCAGTTTTGTTGTCATAGTGTTTCATCAAAGAGTTCAAGGAGATCAGGTCAGCATGTTCCGCTTAAACGGCAACGTTTGCTAACCTGGGATCCGAGTCCTGTTCATATCTGTAATGATACACCTCCATTTGATCCCGGCAGGCCTCTCTAATGTTATTGAGCCACCTCTTGATGCCTCTTCTGTTCAAGTACAACACCATGAGGAACACAACTCCAATGAGGGCCAACACAATGCCGAGAAGCACATAAGAACGGGCATCCAAGTTTTGGCACTCCATGTCCCTCTTTTCTAGATCCTTCACGTGTGTATTACTCTTCTTTTCTGGTTGTGCGCATTTCAGGCTTTTTGAGTCTGCGCATTGGGAGCTATTCTGCAGCCAGTCATAAAACTCCTTCACTTTGTCACATTTACAGTCGAACGGGTTCTGTGATAAGTAAATATGTATTTCCTTGAATTCGTTTAATTTGGTTAAGTTCTGCTTATCCAAGGTCGCGATGGAATTATTTGTCAGTATTAACGTGGTTAAATTGAGGTTGCCAAACCCAGAAATAGGAATGACTTGCAAACAGTTTCCAGACAGGTCCAGTCTCTGAAGATTACACAAACTGTCCGTGGACAGCGCGGATGGTAAGTGCCCCGCGCCCGAACTCATTAAGGTGTTGCTGAGGTTAAGATTACGCAGCTGTTCCAAACCATAAAAAGCTCCAGGGAACACGACCTTTAAACGGTTGTGACTCAAATCTAAGGAGAGAAGTCGGGGGAGTCCACAAAATGCACAACTTTCGATCACCTGAATGTTGTTGTCCTGCAGTGACAGCGTGCGCAAGTCCAGATCGCTCCCATTGGCTGAGAACGCTCTCTCGGTTAAAACTGAGATGTTGTATCTGTACAAAGTTAATCTTTGGGTGCTTCTGGCCACTTCGAGAGGTAGCATGATCTCTTCACAGCTCACCAATCCGTCATAACGCATGTAGGTATCGTGACATTTGTGAGCTTCCGCGGACAAAACAAACAAACACATCAGCCCCACGCTAAAAGGATATCGCTTTAAAGTGTGAGATAAAACACGAAGTGGTTTTCTCTTCATTTCCATTGTAATCTGAAGCGAATGCTATTCCAAAGGTTTAATTGCAGCATATGTTCTCTTCATAGTTCGGATTCACTTCGCTTCAGGAAACCGTTTCAGCCATCGAGGAAAGCAGTCCGTGTGGCCAGAGAGTGAATGTTCAGTCCGGCAGCATTTTCTCTTTCTGGAGCTCCCCTGACGACGCCTACATTACAACTGCGATCGAGTGCTGTCTCGCAGCATCCCTGAGGTGAACAAAACCTCGCCCACTTCCCTCAGTGGGAGAGAGATCCAAAGAGCCGTGTCGTTTTGCAGTTAGGACCGAGTGGATACTGAATGAACCTCGTGTCAGAACAGTGTTGAAGGCATTTTAGAAACTTTAAACTTGCAAGCTCTGTGGGAAAATAAAGCATGCTGCCTGCAAAACTGTTCAGCAGGGGTGTAACTGTCTCAAAATTTTACTCAATTAAAAGTCAAAGTACCCAGCAAAAATATTTGTGAGAGGGTAGAAGTATCCACATCTAATTGTAGGCTACTTAAGTAGGCTACTATGTAAAAGTTTGTATTGAAATGTATAACTAACATTGTTGCCTGATATTGTTAATATCAAATATAAACTACTATAGGCTGCTAATATGAGCTGAAAGTATGTGTTTGTGTATGTATCAGTGGTGTGTGGTGGTGTTCTGAAATGAGGAGGCAAAGAGTCTTTTTTTTTTTTTTTTAATCAAATATAAATTCATGTCCCGCAGTCACATTTTCTTGGTTAAATAAACATTACTTACACTATCAGAAAAATAAAGAAAAATAAATCAAATCTATGGTGACCGAGAGAGCTGCAAATAGAAAAAAAACACGTGCAAATTAAGAAAACAACTTCATCAATTTGACAACACATGCGCTATAAATGCTCACAACACAACCAAAGAAAGAAACTCGCTGCAAATTAAATGCTTTATTTGGTTGTGTTGTGAGCATTTGCAGCACCTGCTGTCAAACTGATGAAGATGTTTTCTTGATTTGCTGTTTTTTTTTTTTCTATTTGGATGTGTTTTCTGAAGTTGCGCCGCGATGAGCTCTCTCGGCCACCGTAAAATTCTATTTTATATTTTTGTATTTTCATATTTATATTAAATTGTAAGTCGCTTTGGATAAAAGCATCTGCAAAATGACTAAATGTAAATGTATATTTTTACATTGACAATGTAATTAATATTCTGTTTATTAAAGCTGAGTATTGATTGACAATGTAATCAATATTCTGTTTATTAAAGCTGAGTATGAATCTAATCAAGTTAGTGTTTTTAAGCATTTTACATTTTTATATATAACTTACGTACAGCTATTCTTTTTAATAGTTCACTTTTAACTATTTTTGAATTTTTCAGGTCATCAGTCATCAAAGCTCTGTAAATATTATATTAAATTATACCTTAAAGCTGATTACTCACTAAAAACTCCCACAGATAATGTTTTCAGGCCATTTCAAGTCTTATTTTGATGCATTATAGTGGTTATATTTTAGTGTGTGAGTTGTTTACCTACTTTTTTATTAGTCTTCCCATTAACACCATTATATTGTTCATCCAGACTTATTCACAAATGCGGAAAGTGGGGTTTATTGCATGAACCAATCACAGCCGAACATAACCAGTCATCTCCAATCATATCGTGATGGAGGCATTGCCTCCTCTCACATGACTTTCCTCCATTCATTCTCAATTACCCCCCACCAAACTCACCGCATACTTCGGGGGGTCTGTTAAAACTCAATGGGCTCAGGGGAGGCAAGAGAGATGCCGACTTCCGCTGTAACTTTACCTGCTGGTGTCGCTGTTGGACAATGTTTCTTTAGAAAATCAAGTGATTTATACACTTTTTAATGTTATATTTTGTAATATTGCTGCTGTTTTATTTTCGTACTACCAATTTTTTTTTGTCCTCCAATATTTTGAGGAAACGTTCCTGGTAGAAAGATAGTATACCATGTTTTGGGACTGTTAATTTTTGTGTGCTGATATGTGACACTTCAAATAGACAATATTAGGGATGGATAGAATAAGACTGCAGGAATATGGAAGGGACGGGTCAGGACACGACAAAATTAAAAGTGCTGCTGACTTTGAGCAAACTCTACCCACAGGACTTACGTAACAAGAATTCTTCCGCCTAGAAAGAGGATTCAGACAACATAACATCTAAAGTAACAAACTGAAAAATTAATGAAAGTACAAAACAAAAATACAAGCTTCACATTGCTTTTAAACCCTCTCGTCTGTCCATTGTACTGTAAGTGCGCAGCCAACAATAATGTTGTTGCAGGACCAAAGTGATTTTTTTTATGCTTAGTATTTACTGTGACCAATCCTTAAGACTATTAATTCATGAATACTGTTTACTAATCCTTATGGCTGAACCCTGCTCACATTACATGCTCACATGTTTGATAATGTATAGGTCTAATGGGGAAAAATAATTCTTTCACTATGAAATATTAACACAGAAGCACAATATCAATTCTTTGTAGTTTTGTGTGTGCAAAAGTTAATTCAGCATGTATGCTCTGCAATGGCATCTTTGATTTGCTGTCTCTGTTCACAGTGTCTTCAGGATCTAATGTTACCCCATCCTGTATCTGTCTGTGAGGTGCAATCTTTTGGCAGGTAAAGCCTTTTTCAACCCATTGCAATTTTTGCTGTCTATCATTAAACTGGTCCCTGAACAGTATTTTTGGAGAACAATTTCAACTGCTGTGGGTTATTGTTTAATAGTGGAGAGGAAATCTCCAGGCACCGTGTTGGCTATGAGTGGCACAATAAAATAATTTCAGACTAACAAATAAGCCCTAAAATCACTCAGGTGCTTAGAGACATAAAAAAAGGTTTCATTTTGTTGACAAAGCTGAAGCTTCTGGCTCCTGCAGCAGAATGGTGGTCACAGGAAAGGTCCCTTTTTCACCAAAGGTTACTCGAGTTCAAACGAGAGCACTCAGCATTCAGTCATTTTCTCCAGTCAAGTGGAGCATGTAGCTTTTAACGCTTGGAGATAATTCAATTTTGTGGGATTTCGTTACAGTAAGCCATCCTCCACCCTTTAGCCACATGAAATGTATTACTGATCACTTTACTTTAAAATCTGACCTTCTGCTTTCAATCTTCACCCAATGTCTACATCAACACTACACTCTTAAAAACAAAGGTTCTTTATTGGCATCAACTGTTCTGTGAAGATCCTTGAACATCTATGGAACCTTTCAAATGCAGAAAAGGTCATTTATGGTCGAAAAAGTTTCTTTAGATTTTTCAAATGTTCTTCAAAATGGTTCTTTTAGGAACTGTTTGCTGAAAGGTTCTTTGGGGAACCAAAAATGGTGGTTCTGTGGCGTCACTGCAAAAACACCCTTTTGGAACCTTTATTTTTAAGAGTGTAGAGAAGCAGCATCGTAATCATCAAAAATGCATGCATCAGAAGGGCTATAGCCTAAGTGATAGCTGTTATCGAGTGATGCACCATGATTATTTTATTCAGTGGGTACCTGACAAAGTGGCCTAATTGTACTTGTCAGCCTGGTAAGCCAGTTTGAGGTGTGCAACAGATATGAGCTATCATGTTCCAATTGGGCAACTTGGCCGGGTATATTACTTTATCCTTGAGGCTGCCTGTCTGGAGTAACACAGTTGGCAAAGTGTCACAATGTCTGTCACTCATGTAGCAGGTTCTTAGCCAGAAACTAAGAGAGACAGATGCTTCACAGCAGTGAATAAATGTGTGAATTTTGACTGGTATGACACCCCCCTCCCAAAAAGTTATATTATATTAATAAGAAATTATATTATATATATTTAACATTTAATAATACACTATATATAGCCCATACACACACATGCACAAGCATAGGATGCAATTATTTGACGGAAAAAAAAATACAGTAAAAAAAAATATTTTAATAGATTTTGAAATGTAATATTTCCTGTGTTGGCAAAGCTGAATTTTCAGCAGCCATTACTCAGTGTCACATGACTTCAGAAATCATTTTAATATGCTAATTTGATACTCAAGAAACATTTCTACATATTATCAATGTTCAGAACAGTTTTTGCTGTTGAATATCTTTGTGGAAAATGTGACACATTACCATTCAAAAGTCTGGAGAAAGTAAGAAAAGAAATAAATATTTTTATTCAGCAAGGACTCATTACATTGTTCAAAAATGACAGTACAGACATTTATAATGTTACAAAATATCAAATAATAAAGATTAAATAAAGATTAAAATAAATGCTGTTCTTTCAAACTTTTTATTCATTACAAAAAGTATCCCATTTTTCATAAAAGTATTATGCAGCAAAAAAAAAAAAAAAAAAGAAAAGAAAAAGATGTATAATAACATTATTAATATGGGAAATAAAAATTTAGCACCAATAATCATTAATAAAATTAAGCTCCAAATCAGCATATTAGAATGATTTCTGAAGGATCATGTGACCCTGAAGACTTGAGTAATGATGCTGAAAATTCAGCTTTGATCACAGGAATAAATTACATTTTAAAGTATATTATATAGAAAACAGTTATTTAAAGCTAGCATAATATTTTACAACATTACTGTTTATTCTGTATTTTTGTATCAAATAAATGCATCTTTGGTGAGCATGGGAGCCTTTACAAAAACATTTTCACACATTTCCAACAAAGTTCTCATTACCATAATTCAATAAATCTAATTTGTCACCTGAACTTGTTTTTATGAGAGTTGTTTTTATGCGTGTGTGTGTGTGTGTGTGTGTGTGTGTGTGTGTGTGTGTGTGAGAGAGAGAGAGAGAGAGAGAGAGAGAGAGAGAGTTTGCACCACATGTGCATTGTTTGTAAAGAGCATTAGTTCAGTGTCACTCAGCCGTGTGTTTGTTCTATGCCTGTCACTTTAAAGTGTGTGTATTGGCAGCGTATAACCAGCTTTCTGCTTGCTGGATTAGTAGTAACAGCGCGCTCTGTTTGGGTGAGCTCCTCTGATAGCTCTTTTTCCATTATGCTCACTTCAGATCAACCTCTTCTCTCCTCAAACTCTCTGCATTAAACCTGACCACACATTTCCACAAATTTCCAACATCCACCCCAGAGTGACTCATTTAATTGTCAGATAAGAGCACTTAACAAAACCAGTGCAATATCAGACGTCACTCATGCAACACATTAGAAGAATCAAAACCAGACTGCTGAATTATTGATGTGTTTACAGCAACACAATCTTGGTGACTAATACACATGAACTCATTCAATCTCATTCATATGTTTTCGTACAATCCACTTATGCCCCAGTAATAGTGGACTGCCATGCTTACTTTTTTTTTAAAACATTGTCATACGATTCACATCATGCAAATTCACGCAACATTGCCACCTGATGAAACCATGAGATTCATGTTAATTTAAAAATTAAAACACCCAGATACATTATGTTAATAAGAGTTTGAGGAGAAAGCCTTCATGAAATTGTCACAGTGCAAAATGGCCTTAAAAAAGGTTTAATTTACTTTATGCAAAATATCATTTATTTTTTCTTTCTGAGGTGAAATATTATGGGAGCTTGTTTCCTCTCTGGGATAAAAATAAATAAATAAATAAATAAATAAATAAACAAGGTAATTGTGACTGTCTCACAGTTTCTACAATATCTCACATTTTTTTTCTCACAATTAAATAGAAAGCTAGATACAAACTCAGAATTGCAAGATATAAACTTAGAATTGTGACCGAAAACCTGCCAATTCTGAGAAGAAAAGTCTGAATTGTGAGATAAAAAGTCAGATTTAACTTTTTTTTTTTTTTTTAAATTCTGTCTTGGAAACTGTCTTCCATAACATACGACTTAATATTAGATATTTTCTTGGTGGATTGCATACAAAAATAAGTATACACTTTTTGTTTAATTTTTTTTCTTTTAAAAAGTAAGATTCACCCTGTGCTGTTTTGCAGTACTGAGAGATTCACTTAAAAGTATATCTCTTAGCATCACCTTTCAGAGATGTCTAAAGGGCTGCATTGTAATTGCAAAGCCTGCAGGTTTTGTTGCCGGTGTGTGGTGTAGGTGTCCAATTGCAAACATCAGTTTTCCTCCAATGGTCACGCCAAAGTGTGTTTTGTTTTTCTTCCGTGACCCAGACAAAAGGCTTGGTGGGTGGATGGTGGAGCCTGGAGGAGGTGATTATGGTTGCACGGCTCTTCTGCTTGCTCTGATAAGCATTAACAGAGGCTTTTCTTTCTCATTAACTCAAGGTGCTTCCTCTCGGCTGGCAGAGAATGAGGAAATCACATAGGGACATCTGCGAGGACCTGTAAGACGCCAAGCACCTGTACTCAACCAGAACGTCTGCTATCAGGCTGTGCCTACACCGCGTGATTACCACAACACAGATAAGAAACCTTGTGATTATAATATTACAGCTGTCACATTGACCCGCAGGCTTGATGCAAACAAGGATGTCATCTGCTCGTGATTGTAGATGTGAGTGTTTGACATACTGTCAGCAGAATTTAAAATATGCTCATACTCATCACTTTATGGTCTCACACATCAAATGACTAGATACTTCAAACTAGGACGCTTGTCAACAGACGTCCAAGCCTGACATGTTCATTCAGATCCATCATAAGCTTATAAAGCTCCTCACTATTAGACGCTCATATATTGTGAACTCATGGAGATGGTAGTAAAACAAATCAGTAGCTTTGTACAAAAAAAATAAAAAAAAATCAGTGTATTTATTATGTAAAAGAGCTTTGATGGGTGAGTAGCCTTCCTTTAACTGCTTATTGCTGAATTTCTCCTCTGGCTGAATTAAACCAGGCACACTGAGTCATGACAAACCTTACCAAGTCAAGCATGCACTTTTCAGACAAATAAAACCACAGAGATTTAGGACATAATGTAACGTGTCTGTGTGAGAGAGGGAATCTGTGTGTTTCTTAAAGCAAAAGCAGCAACTAAATGTTTTTTTCTATCTATCTATCTATCTATCTATCTATCTATCTATCTATCTATCTATCTATCTATCTCTTATTATTATTGTTTTATTTTCTAGTAATATTAATATCTACATCTTTATGCACACATCAAAAATGTAAAAAAAAATGTATGTGGCAAAGCTTTTCATTATTATTATTATTATTATTATTATTATTATTATTATTATTATTATTATTATTCGCAGCATAATTTTAATTAATTTTTAATTAATTTAATTTTTAAATTTAATTTTAATTTGTTAATAATTTATTGATATTTACAT
>JAFVLL020029104.1:0-21214 GCA_021397915.2 Tor tambroides | reverse complement strand
TTCTTCGGGGCCATCATCTTGTTCCGTGTCCGACTCCGGTTCAAATTATTATTATTTTTTTTTGACTCCGGTTCAGATTGATATGGTTGCACAGTGTCATCAGAAACTCCCGCTGCCATTCTTCCGCCAAAACATACCCTCAACTGTTGTCAAGGCAACACTCCATATGTGTTGTGTCACGCCCCACAGAGCAGAGGGGCGGGGTGAGCAGAGCTCACGATCATTTAAAGGCACATGCACTGAAATGGAGTGCTGAACAGAGAGCTGTTTTTGACCGGGTAAAATGAGTGTTTTCTTACAATACTAACGAGAATTTTTAATTAAAGTATATTACAAACTTTTCATTTAGACCCTAAAGAATCATATTAACTTGTACAAAAATGGCATTATATGACACCCCTTTAAGAGAACTCAAAAATCTGCTGAAGCTGGTTGCCTTAAAATTTTAAGTTGGCTCAACTTTTTTTTTTTTTTAACAGTGTATTATTACGAGCCAAGAACCACATTTAGTGCTATATAGCACCATTTTTGTTTTAGAATGTAGATGACATAGAAATTTTTATTATGTTTCCAGACCTTACAATCAAAAATCTAAAATTTCATTACACTTTCTATGTGGGAATCCAATACCAAAATCTGAAATCAGTGATTTCAATATGAATTTGAACATTTCTCATCAAATTCCTCCATGACCAAATAATCTGAGCTGCTATCATTGATTTTCTCACTTGTGTCTTTGTCTGTTTCTTCTAAGGAATTTTTGGAGTAACATCTGAGACAAATTTGATACTTGAAAGGAACAACTGAGAACTGAATTGCGTCTCCTGAGGTACGAAAGAGCAACCAACCCCGAGAAGCTCATGTTGAGCACATGTCCTCAAGCACCTCATTCCCACAGAATGCAGAACGGCATCCAGATCCTCTTATCTGGAGGAGAAATCCAGCTGCACCTCGGAAATATTTGACAAGCTCTGAGGAGCCTGTGATCATGTGACTCTCTGAGTGCTCGGGCTCTGAAATAACAAAGCATGGGTTAAACAAAGACAAGCGCTAGCAGATGTGCGAGAGCAGCAGGCTCCGGATCAGTCAACAGACACGTAAAGCCGCCCGTTTCACTTCTCGAGGTAAAACATTTGTCATCCGCATCCACTCAGAGCCAAGCTTTTGGCAAGCGTCTTTATCGTTTCTTACCACGTTGCTGCCACAGAAAGAAACACACAACTGAAAACATCATGAAGCTCGCAGGCCTGTATGAAAGGAAGAATCACAAATGAGATCTTTTTAATATCTCAATTGTTTCTCCTAAACAAATATGAGAATACATGTTGATCAGATGGAGACATTTGCTTAAAGAAGTTTTATTTCAACAAAGAAATTTTAGCAGAAAGTTGATACTGACTGCAAATGAAGGTAATTAAACATGTTTTCCTCTAGGGTTCACAGCAAAAAAAGTCAAAATGTGGATAAACGAAGTCTGTTAAATGATGCAAAGACCAATGCTGTTTGAAATCGTTCATGTTGTTAACATAAGGTGCACATCAGATTAACATAAGCTTTCCAATGACAAATAAGATTTTGAATAAATAAGCTTTCCATTGATGTATATGGTTTGTTAGGATAGGACAATATTTGGCAGAGATACAACTATTTGAAAATTGCCTTTAAAGTTGTCCAAATGAAGTCCTTAGCAATGCATATTAATAAAAAAAAATGAAGTTTTGATATATTTATGGTAGGAAATTTACAAAAAATCTTCATGGAACATGATCTTTACTTGATATCCTAATGATTTTTCACATAAAAGAAAAATTTATCATTTTGACCCATACAATGTGTTGTTGGCTATTGCTGCAAATATACCCGTGCTACTTATGATTGGTTTTGTGCTCCAGGGTCACATATAATCAAAAATACAAGTCGTCTGACCTGTCACATACTCAGATGTTCATCTGATGTTTACAAGAAAAATCATAGTTTGTTTGGAATGGGATCCTTGCATACTGCACAGAATATATGTTGCATATGTTGGCTACGATTTTTTAAATAGCATGTACAACAGTGCTGTATGTAGTATACAGTGATAATGTTTCAAACAGAATTGTTATCATATACTCAACATGTTGCATATTTATTGAGTGAGCAGTGTCTCATCTCAGAAATTGTATTTATTTATTTTTTTTATTTGTT
This sequence comes from Tor tambroides, assembly GCA_021397915.2. Classification (NCBI taxonomy): domain Eukaryota; kingdom Metazoa; phylum Chordata; class Actinopteri; order Cypriniformes; family Cyprinidae; genus Tor; species Tor tambroides. The sequence goes on along the minus strand of JAFVLL020029104.1, from coordinate 19,027 downwards.
TATTTTATTTATTTACAAAAAAAAAATGTCATTCCATTTGTAATCCAATTTTGGGAGAAAATTAATTTTGTTAGTCTGGTTATATGAAGAGTAGTAATGCCAAAAGTAATAATGGCTGATAACGTTTCCACTGGTTTAGTCACTTTAAAAAGGGAAGAACAAGTAAAGTGCATTGCATTGCAGCTCAGGAAACATAATATATCAGTATTGTCTCCACACACACACACACACACACACACACACATATATATATATATATATATATTAGTGCTGTCAAACGATTAATCGCATCCAAAATAAGTTTTTTTTTTCATAATACAGTATATGAGTGTGTACTGTGTATATTTATTATGTATATATAAATACAAACACATGCACGTATATATTTAAGAAAAATGTTGTTTATATATTAAATATATTTATATATAAAATATGATAATATGAATATATAAATGTATATACATGTAAATATTTTCAAAATATATACTGAATGTGTGTGTATTTATATTATATACACAATAAATAAAAGTACGCATACATATATTATGTAAACAAAAACTTTTATTTTTTATTTTATTTTGGAACTTTTATCACGATTAATCGTTTGACAGCACTAATATATATATATATATATATATATATATATGTATGTAATATACACACATGCACATTTATTGCCATGGTGATATAGTGCATATTTTGAAAAATGTGGTTGGTCATGCATCTAAAAAAAGATTTATACTGAACTTGAAATAGTATTATTAGCATGCTACTCTTTCTGCCATATTCAGATGTAGCTGAAATAATAACAGTACTGTCTATGCTATTCTGAATTCAGCCAGCCTGAAAGCCTTTCATATAAAGGGCTCAGCTTCTAAATGGCATATAATTACAGCTGGCGCTGCCCTCTAGTGGTGTGAGACTCTCTGTATATGACAGGCTCAGAGCTCATTTAGCATGTTTCATAATGAGCAGCTGCTGCCTGTCTGTGTCTGCGGGGAGTAGTGGGGTCACGGATACCTGCTTCCTGTGGTCCCCAGCAGATGGCCCTTGCTTTCTGGCACCGGAGTCACAGACACCACCGGTCCCATTCAGGTCCCCTGGGCCAAATTAGAGGCCATTATTGGAGTTACTCAGAACAGCATAATAGGGTTGATAGGCAGCTCCAACTGATCTGAGACCTGTCCTCTCACAGCTTCCTCTCGTGTCGGAGCGTTTAGCACAGCATGTCGTAAAATTCTGTGAAAGACTAACACAACATGCCACCTGATAAACACACTTTATGCTTGTGAGGGAATCAGTGGTGTGTTTTGTAGGATAAAGTGTGAAAGAATCCATTGCAACCTCTAAAAATAGTGAACTTATGCTGTATTTCCTTTAAGAATTGTGTTTTCCCTCTTACTTAGTATATATGGTATAGTGGTGTAAATGAGAAAAAAACAGAACTGAGTAGAACTGTCTTTTTTACAAGCATTAGTCTCACTTCAGACTGGTGGAAAGTAGGTAATTCTTGATGTTGCCCCTTCAGTTTGATTTCATTTCATATTCAAAAAATATACAAACATTAAAATGTTAACAGAAACAATAAAATTAGAAATATAGCCAAATTACAAGAAATGTTATAAATAAATAAAGTTAAAAAATGTCCAATAGTAATATGTTACTATAATGATGTTTATATATATATATATATATATATATATAATTTTCCATGCGTATTTAACATAGTTGAGCTTAATTTCTTTGATATAAATAATATTTTCATATATTTTAAAAATTTGATCTGATAAAAACCCTTCTATTATTTCTCCAAGTATAAAGAATCCTTTTTTAACGGTGACGTGCAATGCATCTTATTTTAAAATATATATATTTTAAATAAATTATCTGGTGAAAGCCCTTGTTCAAAAATATCAATATGTCAATAATTAAAATAAATGAATCTCATTTCTTTTTGCAACTATAAAAGAACCATTTTTAATGATGACTAGTAATGCATCCAATTTTATGATAAATAATATTTTAATATTTAAAAAAATAAATAAATTTCCAATGTTTTCTGATGAAACCCTTGAATTACAGTATAAAAATTTCAATATGTCCAGATGAGGCAAAATTAACATAAATGTGACCTTGGACCACAAAACCAGTCTTAAGTCGCTGGGGTATATTTGTAGCAATAGCCAAAAATACATAGTATGGGTCAAAATTATCGATTTTTCTTTTATGCCAAAAATCATTAGGATATTAAGTAAAGATCATGCTCCATGAAGATATTTTGTAAATTTCTTACTGTAAATATATCAAAACTTCCTTTTTGATTAGCAATATGCATTGCTAAGAACTTTATTTGGACAACTTTAAAGGCGATTTTCTCAATATTTTGATTTTTTTTGCACCCTCAGATTCCAGATTTTCAAATTGTTGTATCTCAGACAAATATTGTCCTATCCTAACAAACCATACATCAATGGAAAGCTTATTTATTCAGCTTTCATATGATGTATAAATCTCAATTTTGAAAAATTGACACTTCAAGTTCAAGTTCAAGTTGAGCTTTATTGTCATTCCGCTACATGCGTGGACATATAGTGGAACGAAATGTCGTGTCTCGCAGGACCACGGTGCTACATACCAGTTAAACATACATAAACATCGCAAGTATAAGGAAAATAATAGAGCTATACAACAGTTAACCGTCTGACTATACATATACTATAAATGCTATAACTACTATACATAGTTGACTACACACAAACTGAGACTGTACAAAAACTTTACATACATACTGTACATGAAATTGTGCAAAAGAGATATTTGTACATAAAATTGTGCAAAGAAATATATTTTGTACATTAAAATGTTGTGCAGAAGAGAGATTTGGGGGAAGCAGCACATAGTGCAAAATGATTTTGTAGTGCAATGCACAAGTAAACATATATTATACTATTGAGTCTTTGTAGCAAGGAGTGATTATAGAAAGTGTCTAGTGTGCATATAGTGGGATGAGTGCGTTACTACAGGTGGTTTGTATAGCCCACTCACCTGTGTGTAGCACACTCAGAATTGCACTTAGGAAAATTGTCAACAGTTTTAATGAGTTGAGGGGAGGGGGCTGAGGTGTTCATGGTTTCAGAGGGGGACAGGGAGATTGGAGTTAAGAGCTCTCACAGCCTGGGGGAAAAAGCTGTTGAGCAATCTGACAGAGCGAGCTTTGATACTCCGGTACCTTCTACCTGATGGCAGGAGTTGGAAGAGGTTGTGGGAGGGATGGGTAGTGTCCTTCACAATGCTTGAGGCCTTGCTGGAACATCTTGCAAGGAAAATGTCCAGGATTGAGGGGAGAGGGGCACCGATGATCTTTGCGGCAGTGTTCACTGTCCGTTGTAGGGTCTTGCGGTCAGCAGCACTCCAGTTCCCGTACCAAGCAGTGATGCAGGTGGTCAGCACACTCTCAATGGTGCCCCTGTAGAAGGTGGTGAGGCTGGGTGGAGGGAGACTTGCCCTTTTCAGCCGGCGGATAAAGTGGAGGCGCTGTTGTCTCTTCTTGTTGAGTGACGTGACGTTGGTGGTCCAGGTGAGGTCCTCTGTGATGTGCACCCCGAGGAATTTAGTGCTTCTGATTCTCTCCACTGTTAAGCCGTCGATGGTCAGTGGGGGGGTGGTCACCAGAGATTCTCCTGAAGTCCATCACAACCTCTTTTGTCTTACTCACATTGAGGGACAGGTTGTTAGCACCACAACATTCAGCCAGCTGTGCCACTTCCTCTCTGTAGTGCGTTTCATCGTTGTTGCTCATGAGGCCTACCATAGTTGTGTCATCAGCAAACTTGATGATGTGGTTGGAGCTGAACTTGGCAGTGCAGTCGTTGGTTCAGCAGCGTGAAGAGCAGCGGGCTGAGCACACAGCCTTGTGGGGCACCTGTGCTCAATGTGGTAGTGCTGGAGGTGTTGTGGCCGACATGGACTGATTGAGGCCTTGCAGTTAAAAACTCCAGGATCCAATTACAGAGGGAAGTGTTAAAACCCAGCAGGTTTAGTTTGTGGATGAGCTGCTGTGGGATTATTGTGTTGAATGCTGTTCATTGAGCAAGTCAATGAACAGCATTCTTACATAAGAGTCTTTTTGTTCCAGGTGAGTAAGAGCTAGGTGGAGAGTGGTGCATCGTCCGTGGAACGGTTTGGACGGTATGCAAACTGGAATGGGTCCAGCGTGTTTGGGAGACTGGACTTGATGTGAGCACTTCATCATGATTGGAGTCAGTGCTATGGGACGACAGTCATTCAGACAGGACACAGGTGACTTCTTTGGTAATGGAATTATGGAGGTGGATTTGAGACACATGGGGAACAACTGCCTGGCTCAGCGAGGTGTTGAAGATGTCTGTTAGGACATCTGTCAGCTGTGCAGCACAGTCTCTCAGTACACGTCCAGGTATGTTGTCAGGGCCCGCAGCCTTTCGTGGGTTAATCCTGGATAGGGTCTTCCTTACATCGGCTGGAGAGAGACAGAGTACCTGGTCGTTTGGAGATGTGAGTAGTTTCTGTGCAGGTGTGTCATTCTGTATCTCAAATCGTGAGTAGAAGTGGTTGAGTGCATCTGGTAAGGATGTGTCATCGTCACTGGCCTGTGGCGGGGGCTTGTAGTCAGTGATGGTCTGAATGGCTTGCCACAGGGTCCGAGTGTCCTTACTGTCGCTGAAGTTATTGTTTATTTTTTTAGCATATTGATGTTTTGCTTTCTTGATGCCACGGGACAGGTTGGCTCTTGATGTTTTGAGGACTGCTTTGTCTCCTGATCTGAATGCCTCATCTCAGGTTTTTTGCAGCCCGCGAACCTCAGCTGTCATCCATGGCTTCTGGTTGGCACGTGTGGTGATGGTCTTGGTGACTGTCACATCATCTATGCACTTTTTGATGTAAGCAGTCACAGTTTCAGTGTACTCCTGCAGGTCTGTGTGGTTGTTGTAGGTGGCCGCCTCTTTAAACATGTTCCAGTCTGTGTCCTGGAAGCAGTCCTGCAGTGCTGAGGTAGCATTGTCTGGCCATACTGTGATCTGCTTTTGAACCGGTTTGGCAAGTTTGAGAAGTGGTCTATATGCTGGGATTAGCATAACAGAGATGTGGTCCGAGTACCCGAGGTGGGGCGGGGTTCAGCTTTGTATGCATTTTTCTCTGTTGTATAAACAAAGTCCAGTGTGTTGTTTCCCCTTGTAGCAAAATTCACATGTTGGTAGAACTTTGGCAAAACTGTCTTTAGGTTTGCGTGGTTGAAATCACCGGCTATGATGAAAAAGCCGTCGGGGTTATTTGTTTGTTGTTCGCTGATGGCGCTGTAGAGTTCACGAAGCGCGTCCTTAGCGTTTGCACACGGAGGAATGTAGACCGCGACAATAACAATGGCCGTGAACTCCCGCGGCAGATAGAACGGTCGACACTTCACAAACATAAACTCCACCAGCGATGAACAGTGTTTTGATACTACCGCAGCACTGTTACACCATTCTTTGTTGATATACACACACAAGCCGCCCCCGCGAGTCTTACCAGACAGTGATGGATCTCTGTCTGCTCGGCAGCAGATTAGGCCGTGCAGCTGAATGGCGACACTTAAGACTGGTGGTTCAGGGTCACAAATGTTCTTTTTTTCTTAATTTCTTTTTTTTCCCATAATGACGACAATACATTATTTTTAAAATATATTTTTAAATACTTTTGCTCATGTTGTCATATGATCAGACCAAAAGTACAAATATTTTGAAACAAGTCAGTGGCCGTTTCTCAAACGGAAGACTGCATCCTCCGGAGGTCACATTTGTAGGCTACATACGCCATCAAGCCTGGTTTATTTCATTTAACTGAGCATTACATTCGTGAGTCATAAGCATATTACACTTTAAATTTACACTTAACTAAGAATAATGGTCAAATTTATAATTTTTAATATTCAAAAATAAGATCTTCTTTATGACGTATGCAGCCTACAAATGCGACCTCCGGAGGATGCAGCCTTCCATTTGAGAAACGGCCAATAAAGTTGGCAGCAGTTGAAGAGAGCTCTACAGCTTCTTAATTGGCATGGGCTGGAGGGAAATTTAAAAGGACGGAGTCAAAATTGAACCTGACATTTCCAGCCAATCAACATTAAAGAGTGATAGGTAAGTAGTTGCATCCTTTGAAAACTCAAAGGAATGCATTGAGAGACCAACCATGGGAAGAAGTTCAGTGGTTGTTGATATTATTTTTATAGTTGTATGTGGGTTATTGTGTCGTGCTGAATCATTGAGCCAAAGGGAACCATCTTTAGAACAGGGCTTTAGTCAAAATGCCGTCTTCAGACGTCCAATGCCAGTGCGAGGGCCTGCACAGTTCGATCAACGTGCGGTAGCATCCAACATGTTTCAAAACTTCATTGAATCCAGGAGACCTGCCTCAGCAATGGTGGGACGTCCATCACAAGAGTTTGTCCAGATGCAAGTACAATCCCAGAGAACCAACTACGCATCCATGCCTCTTCAACCTAGCAGGCCTTTGAAAAGCCAAAGACATTTTGGACTAATACAACCTCAACAAACAGTTGAGACTTTCTCACAAACCCAACAGGGATTCCACAAACCCATTCCTGGTCCTGACCTGTATCCCGATGTGAAGGATGAGGTGGTTATGAAGCCAGAGTTTGAACCCAAGGTGCCAGTGCCAGCAAACACTGTCGAGGTTCAATGTGGAGAGGTCTCCGTCAAAGTGCAGGTGAAGCAAGATTTCTTGGGGAGCAATAAGTTCATCAACCCCTCTGATCTGCCACTGGGTGGTTGTCCATCTGTTGGATTTGATGACCATGCCAGGATTGTTGCCTTTGAGTCAACGCTACAAGGATGTGGGAGCACATTAACGGTACTGTATGTCCTGATGAGCGTTGTTTCTCCAGCTGTTGTGATCCTGTTAAGACTTGTCTGAAATGACACACAAATCCTTGCCCAAGATACTCTTTGGTGTTCTCATGTTTGGGGTCACCTGAATTAGAAGTGTGGTTGACCAGGGGAACCATAACATGTCCACATGATTTAATCTTTTAGAAGTCTTATTTCTTGAGTGATCTTTCATATTATTATTTTTTTATTATTTTTAAATGATTTTTATTATTCTTACTTTGTGTATTATGATTTATATAGTTTTTATTTATATTTGATTTTTTTTGTATCCTTATTTTAGTGTTTATTTTGATTGTGATTTGATTTTAATGTTTGTTTGTTTTTACATTTATCTTTTTGTATTTTTTTTTTTTATATTTTTGCATCTGTCTTCTTAATTGTCTTATTAATTTTAATTTTATTTATTAGAATAGTATTTTAATGTATTATCTATGTGTACCACTATTTCTTTTCAGATGACTGAAGATTCACTTGTTTATTCCTTTGTTTTGGTGTATTCACCTTCACCCGTTCCTAACACACCTATTGTGAAAACTAATGAAGCTATGGTTGCACTTCATTGCATCTACTCAAGGTAAACCTCTTTAAACCTTTCAATCTAACATGGTAGCATGATAATCAGGCTTTAGTTTATACTTTAACATGGCATTTTAGTGCCATGTTAAAATTGAAAACAAACTTTTTGGGGGGTACTTTTAATAGGCCCTTTACAAGAATTAAATTACTATTTCAGGAATTCCAAATCTAATTTTTTCTTAATTTGTTTTCGAATATTTCTTCTACATTTGTGTATTATGTAACATCTGTCATTTTGCATCTTAAGTAAAGCATTATAAGAATATTCTTGAAATTACCATGGCACTAAAAAGTTGTTGTACTTTCTTTGCTTCTCCACATGCTGTGCATGGTTTCTTGTAACTTTCAGGAAACACAGTGTGAGTAGTAATGCGTTGCGTCCCACCTGGATTCCCTATGTTGCAGCAAAAGCTGGTGAAGAACAGCTACACTTCTCCCTCAAATGCATGACTGGTACGGAGTCTTCTAGCATTATTTTGTTTAAATTCTTAATCTGACAATCTTAACCTGTCCTACAGATGACTGGAGGTATGAGCGACCATCTAACGCTTACTTTCTGGGAGATTTCATAAACGTGGAAGCCTCAGTGGTGGGTGCTAATCACGTTCCTCTGCGAGTGTTTGTGGAAAGCTGCGCAGCTACTTTGTGCCCCAGCGGGGAAGCCGCCACCATGTACACGTTCATCGAGAACAGTGGGTGAGCAACTCTTCCAGACAGACCTTTTGAGTGCTTTACTATTGTGCCATTTTTGGTTTATTCTCTTAACTAAAATCTTTAGATGCATGATGGATGCCAAGCTGACAAATTCCAGGTCCAGGTTCATGTCCAGGATACAGGATGACAAGTTACAATTTCAGATTGAGGTGTTCAGATTTCAGCAAGATTCCCATGGAATGGTGAGTCCATTAAGCCCCCAATGTACTTCAATCGAAGTGTGTGTAATCGAAGAACAAACTGGTGTGGTTTCTAACAAAATCAGACCAAAATGTTTATTTGGAGTTTCACCTCCTTGAAAAGAAACGGAGAAGATTTCCACAGAAGTCTGTCGAGATCAGACACGTGTAAAAACATGAACACACTGGACAGCTGCTTTATAGTAAAAACTGTATAATTTGTAATTCTAATTTAAAAGCAACACTGACACTGCATATTACTGAGAAGCTGTTTGCTTTAAAGCAGTCTATTGTATAAAGTGATTTAGAAATAAACGTGACATTATTAGAGTGCTAAAGCAAACACATCCACATGGCTGTAGTCAGATGCTTTCTTAATTGCTGTTTTCTCACCACTGTAATTTTATTGTTTATTAAAAGTGCTCAAGGTATTCATCTAACCGGGATGTTAACGCTAACAAAACAATGCTGCTCAGGTATTTCGAACTTATAACCCCTAAGTGAAAAACAAAGAACTTTGCTGTGAATATATCTGGGACTTTATTGTACAGTTTGCTCCATTTACACTTGATCCAGATCAGACATCTGTTAATCTGAATTTACCGTATTGAGTTTTTCTGCCCAGATCTACATCACTTGTCATTTGAAGGCTACTACCACTTCCACTGATATGATGAACAAGGCCTGCTCATTTGTTAAAGAAACGAACAGGTATGGGAAATGTTGGAAGCATGTTTAGCCGTCTCCATTCAACATTTAATAATGTTTGTTTGTGTTGTTTAACAGCTGGACTGCTGTAAACGGAGACGAACAGGTGTGTGGTTGTTGAGACTAGCTGCACCATGAGGAAGGGCAGAAGTCTGGATGCTGATGGTATTGTTCCACTTTTACATGCATCCGAATATATTCGGAAGGGTATAATCTATTGCTGTGCAGCTTGAGAATGTTGTTTCTATCTTTTTTTTTTTTTTTTTTTTTTTTACAGATTCCACATTGGAAGATGAGGCTACTATTGGGCTGATTTTTGTCCATCAGCTGTTGTCAATGGAGGATGAGCCTCTACTGCAAATTTACAAGTCTTCTCAGGTGTCGTCAGAAGATGCAGGTGACCATTTTTGACATCAGAAATATCAGAATCTTACAGACCCCAAATTTTGAACGGTAGTGTATGTTGACTATTAAATGCACTTTTTTTGTTAAGTCATCTCAAAAACATTAAGATGGCATTTCAAATTAAAAGAAGTTCAACTCTTAGATATAAAGATTGGAAGAACACCATTTCTTTTGAAGTGGAAATCATTTGTAGCAGTATAAATGTCTTTTATGGTCCATTTTGGTCAATTTAATGCATCCTTGCTGAATAAAAGCATTAATTTCTGAAATCTTACATGCCTTGGATCCTCATGGTAATGCATTTTACTTTGAAAATAAGGCGAGTCTTGGGCCCTATCTAATTGTCCAACTTTCTGGAACATATTATATTGAACTACTGCAAAACTATTGTAAGTTTATTAATGGATTTACATCTGTGAAAAATCACCTTGAGACCACCATAATTGAAAAAGTAGCTCAGAAAAGTGATGTTGGCCACATTAAGAGTAACTTAAGAGACCAAATATGTTTTGGGGCCACTGCAAATACAAAGATGTAGGTCTCTGTCAAGCATCTATGTCATAGCCCTTACTTCTCACCTCCTTCGTTTTCTAGAGTTCTCCATGGAGTTGGTGCTCATAGCTGGTTTGGTGGTTGCAGTAGGACTTTTGTGTGTCATTATCCTTGGAACGTTGTTTTACCAAAGGCGACAGAAACGGCTTGCATTGACTTGTGAATGACACTAAAAGCTGTTTTATCTAAATTGGTGTGTTTGTTTCTTTGGTCCGGTGTTGCTTGCAGTTAGTTGGTTAAAGTCCATTAGCTTCTTGTTTCTGTTCAGGGGATCCCATTTGTAGTAAATGACCCTTCAACTTTTCAAAGGGCTGATGCAGCACTGTTTACCGGTTTGGAGCACGGTAACAATTTGCTGTTCATGGTTTTTCAGTGCTTTTCTGTAAAAGCGACACAAATACACTTGTGTACGTGTCTGAGTGTGCTTGTATGCTTTTAGAGGGCAAAAAAGTTTAATCCAAATTAATAGTTCTAGCTTATAAGATTGTTCAACCACTTTAAGAAAATATTTAATGTGCAATGAAATAAAACTTTGAGTTTGACTATGCTATACTGTTGAAGAGTGAGGTGTCACTGAGATATAATTATGATTGACTTTCTATTTAAAAAAAATCTTGAATTCAGCTTAGCATCACTGAAATCACATTATTTGAATAGAAAAGGCATATTTTAAACTGAAATAGTAGAGCATAAGGGGTGTGGGTGTGTGTGTGTGTGTGTGTGTATCTATCTTAATCCCACATGTACCCTAAATTGGTCATATAAACCTTGTTTGACTGTTTGACCTGAATAAAAGATTTGAGATTGCTTCTAAAATGTATATTTATGTTCCTAGCTTTATTTTTCTCTTTGGAGAACATGGAGCAGTGAGACTAATGCACAGCCTCTTGCATACAAATCCAATTTTATATTTTGGTGACTGAGTTTTATGGTCCATGTCTTGCATTTGCAACGGACTGCATCTGTACACAGGGCTCATGGGAACAGGAAGACAAATAGACGTAATTAAAATGGCCATAAAAGCAATAGGAAGCTTTATTAATATGAAGTGGGGTATAGAAGTATAATGGTGTGTTTGTAGCTGGCTGATGTCGTGTTATTTTTGTGTGTTTTACAAACACATCCATTGACTCGCAGTGACCCAGTAATGAGTAATAAACCACATGTTTTATGGTGCTGCAGTTTGCTGCCCTCCAAATGCCCAGAACGAGATGCTGGCGATGGTAAAGCGGGAATTCTCATGTGGAAATTATTATAATTCAGGGCAGTTATGCTGAATTACTAAATGTTGTTGTGAAATAAAGTCATGTGTCACTGTTTTTAAAGACCATGCAGGTGATATCAAATCACAAAATGTTTGTTTGCAAAATAAATGTTTTAAAAGAAATTAAAATGACAATAAAGTCATAAATTAAATTGAAGTAGCCATAAAGGCAAGCAAATATATAACACTTTTTTTTTTGTTCTCCTGTACGTGTGTGTGTGTGTGTGTGTGTGTGTGTAGATATTGATATAGAAATATATATGTATATTAACATTATGGATTGATCCACAGCTGTACAATAAAATGCAAAAAAAAAAATTTGACAAAAAAAGTTATAAAAGAGTAAAAAGTGCCTGCAAACAGATAAATATTGATATAGATATATGTATGTATATTAACATTATGGATTGATCCACAGCTGTAAAGTGCAAAATATTAAAAATAAATAAAATTTACAAAAAAGTTATAAAAGAGTAAAAAGTGCCTGAATACTGCAAAAAAATCCACTTTTTCAGACTGTATTTTGTGCTGTTTTCCAGTAAAAATTCTAAACATCCTTAGAATAAGAAATTTAACTGGGAGTCAAATCTTCTTTAGATATTCCTTCTAGGATAATATATTTTGAATATGTGTATTTTGATATGTACATTAGATTTTCTCAAATATATTTTTGTATTTTTTAATGACAAACAATGTATCTATAATATAAACAATTTTTTTAAAAAGCCATTATTTTTCATAGAATTTTTGTATTTTTCTTTCATTGGCTGGTTTTTACAAGTATAACAACTTCATTGTTTGTTTGTTTGTTTTTGTTCTAGCAGCCTTTTTGTGTCATTATATGAATATATATTATTAATTTAGAATTTGTTTAAAAATGTGTTAATGCATAAACATGCACAATTTTGACACTTTTATTATTCATTAATATTTCTGTATTTTTGGCAATTTGTAAATGATGTTATTCTAGATCTACACTGTGTAATTTCCTTTTTGCATTGTGTTTATGAGAAGCCTAACTGTCTTCTAATAAAGCACTTGAGTTATTGTACTCTCTCTGCAAATGACCCTGTTGGTCTAGTATTTGAATGAGGAAGGTAGACCAACCCAGATAAAGATGACAAAGGCCTCCTGTCACGAAGCGAGACGAACCCTGTCAGAGCTCATAATTAACCCCCTTAATGAAGACCACCGTCAACAATGAAATGTTCATAATGGAGGAGGAGATTTAATTACCTTTCTTTTGCAGCCCAAGTTCCAGACACTCAGGAAACAATTAAGTTCCTGTTAGTCTGTGTAATGGCCCAGAGTCATGGGCTTCACTGACCTCCTCTATTAATAACACATACATGTCTTCAGATCACAGACTTCACGTCAGTGTATTCAGGAAATGGTGAGCCAATTGTCTTGGTAAAATGAAGGAACACAGAGGTCATTTCAGCAAATAATTCTGGATTCTGTGGTGATGACTTATTACCAGGCAGGTACTTTTCCATTTCGAAGTGTTCATATTTACACCATTTAACTTTTCGATGCTTGTTGTCTACTACATGGACAAATCTTTATAAGACATTTTAGCCATTCAGGTTGTGATGTTACATCCAAACCACCATGGATGATGACCTTTGACCCTTATATTTGACCCTATAATTCTATATGACTCTTTTCTTTATATTAAAGCATAAATTCAAACTGACAAATGTCTTTACCATGTACCTCTGGAATATTTACCACTCTTCTGCTGCAAAGGACAAATGTGTACCCCTACATGTTCCAGTGCTGAATTAACAAGTACAGGAGCCAGAAACAAGACACACACACACACACACACAATGCGCAAGATCCATTATAATTCCCCACAGCTTTCAAAAATGCTCTGTGAGAGCATATCTTGGTTTTCTTTATTTTAGTAAGGACACCTAGTCTCACATGTCCCTCATGTCTTGGTTTTGATTTTTTTTTTTTTTTTACTTTGTTAATTCATTTTTTTAAATTAAAACCTGTGTAATTCAACTAGAAACACACATGCACATTCAAAACCATGTGAAAGAATTAAACAAATAGAGTAGCAAAGGTTTTTTTTTTCATTTGTGAAGTGTGCAGAAGTAAGGAGTAAGTAAAAATTTTACCCTACCCTCAGCACAATGCAAAACAAAGACACAGCTTGTGTTCGCAAAAGCACACTGCTGTGCTATTCTTACTATTGTTACAGTATGTAGTAGTATGTACAGTCTATTATGCACAATCTCTGATTGTTCTGTATGCATGGCATATCTGGATGACAATGCAATGCAACGACTTGACCTTCCATTTCCATGATGAATGAACCTAAAAGTAATGTCAGCAGTTATGTTGTTTACTCATTATTTAATTAGACAGCCAAATATAAATCCATTTTATTTATACTGCTGCACATACTACCAAAAATATAAGGTAGTAGTGTGTAGTGTAGTGTGAAGTGGCCTGTACTGCATACGTTCAGGAAGTGGAAGACAAACATAGCCTGTATATTGCTGCCCTCTGCTGGTAAATTTCCAGTTCAGAGCATAAATAAATAAATAAAGTGTAAGTTACACGATAAAGTCTAATAAAAAATGTAAGATAACATGAATCATTATTTTTTTTATGATGTCTAAGTGTTATATTTTGTTATCCTTTGTATTGCTCTTATAAGCTTTTTGTGATGTCTGTATATCCCCCCTTTCTTTTTCTCTTAATGTTAATTATCTTTATGTTTTTTTTTTTTGTTTTTTTTTTGTTTTTTTTGTATTCGCAATTAAAAAATAAATAAAATAATATAAAAATAAATAAATAAATAACTGAGTGTATTCCTTCAGGGGGCGCTCGGCTGCTCTGAAAGCCTAATCTTCCATTGAGTCCCATTCAAATCTTAGGACGTTTTTTTGTTTTACCGTAGACATTTACGTATAAAAAGTATAATCGTTCAAGTCAATTGATCCTAACATTTGGTATTTTACATACAGTGGAAATCCACTGCAGCCGCAATGAATAAACTGATTTGTTTTAAAACGGTCATTTATTAATCACAACGAACTGTGATTGGACAATTCTTATTAGCGCTGAGAAAAGTAACGCTGCCCATGACAGCGCTTTACCTGGTATCTTAGTGCGCTAGGACCCTGAGAAGTCCACAGGTCTTACCAAACCCCAGTTTTTGGTGTGACGTCGGTCTGTCCCGGTGTTATTGTGTAAGTCATGGATGGTGGAGCTGAACGGTGTGAGTTCATGGCTGCAAGGACATACAGCAATCGCAGACCTTTAATTGATTTAGCAGCACTAACGTTCATCAGTCAGAGGGGATAATTATTCAAGGACGCACGCGAGAGACTAGAAGGATCTCCGTGACATTTGAAACAGGTTAGTTCATAATCTTATTGGCCTAACACAAGTTTATATGCGCGTGGTATCACATCGTCATACTAGGTTACTTTGATTTACATGGTAATAAATGACACTTACAAAGATGAAATGTCATTTTCGGACACAGCGTGGTAATACCATGTTATGCATGCAATGTACCATGGTGGTGTATTAATAAGTAGGTCTTTTATATATGCAACATTATCTAAGTGCTGTTTTAAATTTTCTTCTAAAATGAGCATATTTATCAGGCTCCTAATTTAGTAATTTCACTTAAATAGTTTTTTTTCATTGCCATTAAAGTGAAATAACTTAACATAAACTGAGAAAAATACTAATTTTACTAGAAAACTTCAGCATTGTCCCCCCCCCCCCCTCGTTTTCATTAGTTATTTTTTATGTCTACATTATTTTTAAGTACATCAAATTAATCTGAAAATGGGAAATGATTGTTGCTATTTTGTAATATTAAGTAATGATTTTTCTTTATGATTTTTAGTTTTAGTATAGTTTAACTATAATAACGCTGGTACTTTATACATTAACTATGATAATATACTGTTTTTGGGCATGTACCAAATAATACTTATTTCTTTGCACATGTACTATGAAAATACAACATTTTCCACTTGCACATGACATTACTGTGGTATTCTTTGTACCTTATAGTAAATAGCTTTGGAGTAAACATGATAGTTTGTGACTATGGAATGCATACAGTACCATAGAATTTTTTCCTCACCATATTGTTTTTTCCAGATTTTTTTGTGTGGGTCCACCACCATCATCATCATGGTGGAGATGAAGAGTTACTGTGAAGCGGGGGTCTCCATGCAGCAGGTTTGGGTGGAGGGCGGTCTGACTCTGTGCTTCTACTTCACCCTGGTGCCATCCGTCCTCCTCACCCTCTCCTTCCTCTTCGGCACGTTTCTGTGCGTATGCTACAGCCGTTACGGCACAGCCATGGAGCCCAAGTTCATCCCTCGCTCTCGACTCTACCGGCTCCAAGTGGGCCTGTCGGTGCTGCTCATCCTGCAGGCTCTGGGCTGGATGGTGTTTCGAATCGCTCGGAGCGGAGAGCTTCCGGGGTACGTGGTTGTGTATGGCTGTCTCTCCATGCTGGGCTGGATTTGGGCCGTGGCCCTGCTGCGTCTGGAGAGGAGGAGGGTTCTGGTGCGGGACAGAACCAGAGGACACAGTACGGTACTGTTGCTGTACTGGGCTGTAGCGTTTGCGGCCGAAAACCTGGCATTTGTGTCGTGGATGAGCCCTCAGTGGTGGTGGACTCTGGAAACGTC
Organism: Tor tambroides; assembly: GCA_021397915.2. Taxonomy (NCBI): domain Eukaryota; kingdom Metazoa; phylum Chordata; class Actinopteri; order Cypriniformes; family Cyprinidae; genus Tor; species Tor tambroides. Next base: position 3,021 of record JAFVLL020029104.1, on the reverse strand, counting down.
CGATCAACAGGTAAGTGTGTGTGTGATTGTTTATGTTAATATAAATTTGCATATGGTAATATGTTGCATTAATGTAAGTATATGGGATTTTTTTGCCTGTTTATCATCCACCAAGTGGAAAGTAAAGGCTTACCTCTCTTTAACATCATTTATATTGAATTATGTTAAGTTATGCACCAGATTTTAGTACTTTGGGTACTTTTTTAGTTGTTGTTTTTTTAACGCATTATATATTGTATTATCATCTATTTCTTTACCATAACCTTTGGCACTGATGCCATTGTTCTGAAGTGTTTGAAAGTGGTGACAGATGTAGGAATCCTGCTCACACACCATGACTCAGCATTATGGTAATAGTTTGAAATGATTATTTATTTACAATAAAGTTTCAGGATCCAGCAGATGAGGTTTAACAGCTCAGCAATGACTCTGCAATTCTGTCAAGTTTGATGGTCATTGAAAAATAATATTGTTGAGTCATTATGTGTCTTTAAATAGTAGACAGTCAGTGACATGTGGAAATACTGTCGAGTCATGGTCAGTTCTAGCTGCATTGCTTCCTGCCTGCATTAGCCACACCCCATCTGTTCAAGATCGACCAATCAGATAACAGATTTTGTGACGGTTCATGACGTGGAAGTTTCACTCTGCTCATTCTAGTCTTGCTGTAAACATTGAATGTTGAGTGCATGCTGTAAAAATGGCAATAAATTGGCCAGATTTTCCTAAAAAAGCATTTACAAAAATAGTCCAGTTTTCAAATAAATAAGCTTTGCAAGTGTATGTATATAATAAAATAAAATTAAAATAATTGAGCTTTATTTGTTTTCAGCGCAGTTAATTTGTACACCTGTGTATACAGCTTATTAATATTACATTTACCATTGTAATTATGTCAGGTCAATCAAATATCTGTGTGTGTGTGTGTGTGTGTGTATTATAATTAAATATTATATTATTAATTAACCTTTAATACATTATCAATAATTATAATGTTTTAAATTATAAGCCTAATTATAAATGTAAATATATAATTATAATAAATATATAATTATAAATTTTAAGTAAAACTGAAATCTAAAATTCAATCTTTTTTTTATAATTCCCATTTTTTGAATTTTATTTAAATTAAAATATTTCATATTTAAAACAGTTTGTTTTGTATGTGCTTTGTTTTAAATTTGTTAAACACCTAATATTAATGCTACAATTAATGCTTTAATTGATAACTCACTAATTACAGAAGACAAATTCAGTCAGCTACACTGGATAAACTGCTATCAAATCCATGCTACATAATAATATTTGTTTTGTTTTTTTAAATCTGAAAACTTTGAAGACCTTTTTTTTTAAAAGCTGATGACTAAAACAAAATGTGAGATACATTATAGTAATGCCACTCTTTACTCTTTAGATGATATCAGAGAGATGTATGATTCAAGCAGATACAAACAATAGCAAATCATTATCATTCAGTACATAACATTCGTTGTCTGCAGATGGAGTTTGCTTTCTGGCTGGTGCGGTACTTCAGCTCAGGTTTGCTGTTCCTGTTAGGCCTCAAAGCTCCAGGCTTGCCACGCCGGCCGTACATGCTTCTGGTCAATGAAGACGAGCGAGATGTGGAGCACGGAGTAGTAAGAAATTACGTTCACTCTCAAATCTTACTTATGTAATAATAACTAATCTTATTAATGCATCTCTTGCATGTTTTCAGCCTCTTTTGGGTAATTCTACTGAGAATCAGTCTACATGGAAAGATTTTGGGAAGAAGGTGCGTCTGTTGGTGCCGTACATGTGGCCTAAAGGCAGCGTCCTGCTGCAGCTGCTGGTTCTGCTTTGTCTCGGGATGCTGGGAGTGGAGCGCGTCATTAATGTTTTTGTGCCCATCTTCTACAAGAACATAGGTACATAATAAGAGTCTTAGTCAAGAATCAATTATTCATGCTATATTTACTTTACATTTAGTCATTTAGCAGACACTTTTATCCAAAGTGACTTACAAATGAGGACAATGGAAGCAATCAAAATTAACAAAAGAGCAATGATACGCAAGCGCTATAACAAGTCTCAGTTAGCTTAGCGCAGTACATGTAGCAAGGTTTTTTTTAAATTATATAATAAATAAAAAGAAAACAGACAGAATAGAAAAAGAATAGAGCAAGCTAGTGTTAGAGGCCTTTTTTGCTTTTGTTAATTGTATAATAAATAAAAAGAAAACAAATAGATAGAATACAAAAAGATTAGAAAAGCTGTTGTTTTTTTTGTTGTTGTTTTTTAAGAAAACAAGCAGTAAATTAATGGAGTGCAAGTCTAAAAAGGACAAGTTTTTTTTTTTTTAAGAATATAATTAGAATATAATGTGCTAGAGTTAGAGGGTCAAATAAAGATATAAAAATCTTAATATCTAAATATATATATATATATATATATGTCAAACCAAAAAAAAATATTCAGACACCAGATATATAATTTTGATATTTGTTTTTTTTTTTACTAGTGGGTGCAGGACACTATAGTTCATTTATGTAAGTGAGGATAGCAAAATAAAGTGAACTAATGCGAATAATTACTAATGCGACCTTTTTACACCACACACTGAACAAAATTAAGCATTGCTTGGTAATTGGTTGACCTAAATTGGTAATATTATCTAATTGTGTACTTTAATTTAACAGCTGACAGCTATTCAACCTAATTCATTACATACATTTCTATCAAAGTAATCTGAGATTATCAAGATTATTTTGTTCTGACAGACTTTAACTCTGAGTTCCGGTCATATTTTATTACCATTTTCTAAATTATAGCGAATAAACTATGATAATGTGTGTGTGTATATATAGGGCTGGGTATCGTTCAAAAATTTTCGATATCGATTCCGATACCGATACCTTCAGTTCGATACCGGTTCCTGAACGATACTTTTTTTCGATACCAATTTTATGAAATCAGTTTTAACAAGATTACATTATCTCAAAAAACTTTGGTTTTATTTTTTTCAGCTTGTTGACATTGATA
>JAFVLL020029103.1:0-10851 GCA_021397915.2 Tor tambroides | reverse complement strand
GCATTCGGCTTTAAAGTACACATATTCTAACATTTAGTTACAAAAAAAAAACCAAACAAACAATAATTTCCCTAATCTGATGGGTGATCTAAGATGAGAGACATCACCATCTTCAAAGCTAGTGAGCCAAACACCAGGAAGATCATAGGTGGCGCAGGTCGTCCGACCTAGCATCCATCTCATCCGGCTGACATATCCCAGAACCCACCTGGAGACGTGGCCTGGACAGACCAGACCCACAACAGCCTCAGGTGAGCTTTAATCTTCTCTTGGCGACACAGCGATCCCGAGACAGAGAACAGCTCTGCCTATGGCTCCTTTGAAGCACGGCGCTCCATTAGCTTTCATGGCTAACCCAGAAACCCTGTATGAGGCCTTCCTTTTTGAACAGACACCACACGCAAGAGAAGAGAACAAGATGAAAATAAATAAATAAAAGGAGCGTTGAACGAGGAGGTTGTCTCCCCTGTCTGAGAGCTGCTCCATCTCGGAGAACTTCAAGGGCGTGATTTGGGCTTTGATGCAGAGCGTTGTGACGGCTGACAGAGCTGAAAACACAGCATTGCTTACTAAAACAACGGCAAAAACAAACGCAAGCTGTCTGTGAAGCGTCTAACACACTGCACCTGTGGATGGCTCGTTCGCCCGCCTTCATCTTCTCTCTCAACAGCTGCTGCTGCTGGATCAGGACTACGCCTGCTGCTCCTCAACATCGCTGCCAGGATAGCCCTGGCGGAAGCTGTTCACTGCTTTTAACATCACCTCGGCAATTACAGTCGCTGAGAGTGCATAGCGGGGAGCCTAACCTAAGGGAAGCTCAGCTATCACCATTCCAAATTCTACCGGTGTTACTCAGCACTGTTACAGATGGTTATAGTATGCTAAACTCATGCAAGTCAAAAACAGAGTTATATGCTTATTTTATCATAAGTCAAAATGACATTAAAATTTATTTACTTTTACATTTTTGGTTTAGCTTTTCCTGTCATATAGACACCACTTTTCACAATCCAATCAATTTTAGATGGTTAAAATCCATCCAAATCCATCTATATTTTATTGAGATAGCACCCTACAGCATCTTTTTTTTTTTTTTTGGACCAATACAAATTATTTTTGTTTTATTATCCAACAACCAATATGCATAAACCATTTAAACATTAATTTATTTCTGATTTTTGACAACAAAAAATAAAATGATCATTAGAACACAACAAGAATATAACACGCAGTATGAGCATTCCAATAATAAAATAATAATTATTATTTGAACTATTGTATTTATTTAAGGCATTATATTTATGCAAAGTTGTTTTGTGATCTTAATGGTTGCAAATGTATTTTATCAGATTTAGGCAAGGCAATTTTCAGACAAAGCAGTGCGATCCGATTTTGATTCAATATAATGCAATGGAAAAAAATATGATGCTTTGCAATTCAATATGGTACAGATACTTTACTTTTATTTCTTTGGTTCAGACACACAGGAAATCATAAATTACAAATAAAGTGCCTTCTGACTTCTAACACTTCGGTCTCTGTAGTGTTGTGATACGTCATATTCACGTAGTAGCAGTGGTGATGAGAGAACGTGCTTGAGAAACAGTTTAGAGAGGAGAAATCAATCTACATATAAAATATTGGTCACAAATTATTGGTCTATTTCTAATTAATAAAAGTATAGTGCATCTACTAACAATTATATATAAATAAATCGTTTTTTACAGATGCAAATAATATGTTAGAACGATGCATCACGATACAAATGCCAACTTGTATCCAATGCACACTTTTTTAAATCAATGCATCGTACTGTTAACTTTTATGCCGATGCACAGATGTAAATCTGTGAATCTTACCATCCCTAATATAGACATACTGTATCCCAAACTTGCTGAATATCCTATAAGAAAAATGGGCTATAAATGCTGACTAAGGTCCTTGGTCACATCTAATCTTTACAACCAGTGTTTTCCAGACACTGTTTCCCATCCACTAAAAATGCATGATGTATTGCATTTTCAATGTTTCATCAGTTAAATGATTGACAACTGTGTACACAACATAGTGAACTGTACTTCTATCCCTCAGAGTCTTGTTTTCATTCCCGTCAAATTAAATTTTGTGTCTACCCCGACAAAGGTCTGTTATTAAATGTCTACACTACAAGAGAACCACACCAGAATCAACATCATAACATCCTCAGAAAGAAGAATTTGTTGTTCTCCATTTAAAAGCCTCACACTTTATGTGTTATAGGAGAGGGCAAACCTATCATCAGTTTAGATGGAGCCATGTAAAAAGGAGTTCATAACTGCCTGAGAAGGGTGAAACAGGTCACCTGAAGCCTCCTCCCTGCTGAATCGAACTCAAACATGATCCCCATTTTAATCTCACTAAGACACTGAGAGCTGCCAAGCAGGCATGGACCAGATCAGATGCTAAGCAGGCACAGAGGTGTATTGATGCTTCAATATGGATAAATGGCACAGGTCACTCTGCAGTGCCTTGCGGACATTGATTTGAGAAGGAGAGTGAGTGCTATAGGACTAACAGGAATCGCTTAGCTTAAAATACAAGCTGAATTCTCAGAGCCTCTCCTGCGGCCTTCAATGTAAACATGCAAACAGGAAGGCCAACTAGAATTGAGCACCCACCAATATAATGCGGACTGACAAAGACATAAATGCTACTGCGAAAAGCAGAAAGCTCTACCTCGGGTTGTCATGTGTAAGACAGCAGCCGTTTTGTATGGGCTAGCCTAAACGTCTGGACTCCCTCTGCCTGCTCTCACCCTATTCGCACCCACCTGGGTTTTAATGTGACTACAGCAAAGCTGTGTTCAATTAACTCCTATAGTAGATTTCCGGCTTACAGGAATGGAGGAGGTTAACCAGCAATCACAACAGCAAAGACAGCTACTAAGTTCTCTGCAAGCCTCCGGGTAGCTTCATTTCACCTGCTGGTCACACTCTCATTTTCACACCAACAGTCATCAACCTATAAACCTTCATGAACGTTACAGTTAGAGGTCATACTGTGCAGCCAGGCGTATTTATAAGTTTAAAAAATAATATTCAACTGAAAAAAGCGGCACATTGGGAATTGAATGGATTATGAAAAAGGCTGGATTTATCTGATCAAAAATACAGTAAAAAAAACATGAAATATTATTACAATTTAAAATGCTTGTTTTCTATTTTAATATATTTTAAACATTATTACTCCAGTCTTTCTCACATGAAATCATTCTTGTATTTCAAGTATATATATATATATATATATATATATATATATATATATATATATATATATATAAAGTAAAAAAAGCAAATATGGTGAATTTTTATTTCATACTGAAATTACCATAATATCCCATTGCTTATTTCACAAAAGTCATTTATGTTTACACTTCATCTTTCTTGAAGGACAAAGACACAGTTCATCTATTCAGAGCAGTAAATAGTAAATGCTGCTTGTTTTCTGGTGGAGAAAATCGAGAAACAGGCCAACCGCTCAGGCAGCATCAGCGGACGGCTTTAACTGGCTGAAAAGAGCCATTTAAGGGAATGTCAATCGAACCTGAAGGTATATTTTGAAGACAGGAAAATAAAGGTAGCTCTATGGGGGAGCTCCGTGATCTTTGGCAGTGGTTTGTCAGAATGCACCGAAACACTGATTGGAGGAGGAGTCGCATCGTCAGACGCATAACACTGACAGACAACTTCACAGTTAGCTGCAACGTTCACATTGCAAATCCTGTGACTTGAGGTAATGCTACGACAGTTTAAATAAATAACACTGACAATTACTGAATAAATCATGAGCTGTCACCGCGCTCGCTCTCTCACCTTTAGCTGTCGAACGAACAGGTACAATTTGTTCGAGATCCATTTTGTTGGCTTCTTTTGCCATTGAAACTCAGACAAAGTAATAGGCGAAAGGGAAAGCATAATGTAACTGGTAAACATAGGTTGTAAATCTTCCCCCAGCTGTTTTTGAAGTAGCGCTGCTGTTGTGGAATCACAGGAAAGGCTGTCTATTTGTTATTATGCAGAACTAAATGAACTGACAGAGAAAATCGAAAAGCATTCCAACCTAATGATAATGGACTGGCGGAATACGACAGCCCTACAATCTCTCATTTTACTACTCCACATTAGCATTTTACTTAATGTGAAAAATGCCTGTGCACTGCTGAGGAGAATAAATTTGAAGAGCACCATGGACAACTCACTGATTAGCCACAAACCTAGTCCAAGACAAGGACAAATTAAATAATGACCTGCTTAAAAAATGCTAAATAAAACAATCATTAAAAAAAAGAGAGCCTGATTAAAACGGTCCATTCGCTATCCTCTACTTGTAAGTACAAAGTCGAAGGCTGCATTGTAAATCCTTTTTAAAAAGAGGTCAGCTATTGTTCGTCGGGCAATAAAGGCCAAAAAATGCCAACCGAGAGAGGCTGCATTTTTCAGTCTGGCTAAAGCGATGCTCGTGGCTTAGACAAACACGTAGTCTTCTCTAGTGTAAGGCTGGAGAGCCTTGCGTCCCTCAGGATGTGTGGTTAGGCCAAAGAGCCACAGGGAGAGTAGTCCTATGGGGAAATCTAGCCTTAACTGGAAGCTGGTTTCCAGCTGTTCCAGACCATCTCGTAGCTGGTTAACCAGCTTATGACCAGTTTGGACTACCATAATGACCATCTTCAACTAGCTAATGACCAGCTTGCACACAGCTACTAGTTTAAACTGGATTTTCCAGCACAGAGGAAGTGCAGCCCATTGCAGACCTGGTCTCCACCGTATGCTCTGTGACTATTGGAGACCTGTAATCAAAGTCAGAGGATAGATAGAGAGAGAGAGAGAGAGAGAGAGAGAGAGAGAGAGAGAGAGAGCTAGGGATAGAGGGAGAGAGAACAAGTGAGTGAGATTAAAGGTGCGTGGGGGGTACTCCATTTTCACTCTCAGTGGTCAGTGGCGGCTACTTTTAGCATGTCTCCTCCTCATCTGTGGCACTGCCCTTGATTCCACTAACAGCATGAGAGAGAGAAAGAGAGACGGAGAGGATCAGCCAGAAGCACAGGAGGGAGCCTTCCCCTCAGTCACCTCATCCAAAGGAAGTGGAAAAGAAAAGCTATCAAGCACCCACTAAATGTCAAAAATGAGAGACAGACAATAGCTGAGAATCATCCAAATCAAGACAGAGTAAACAGGCGAATTAGGATCTTGTGTTGCAAAAATGACTCCGATTCTCACTAGCTCAGTTTTTTTTTCCTTTTTTCAAATTGGTCTCCAAGCATTTAAGAACTATAGCACAGTAAAAGATAAAGTAAAAAAAAAAAAAAAATCAAGGAACTGTTTTTCACATAAAAGAACATCATTTAATATAAACTACCAAAACATTAGGGTTGATATACAAAATTTACGTTTAAAAAAAAAAAAAAAAAATTCTGCAGATATTTGGTCAAAAATACAGTTAAAGCAGTAAATTATATTTTAAAATATTTGTCATTTATTCCTGTGATGGCAAGGCTGAATTTTCATTAGCCATTACTCCAGTCTTCAGTGTCACATGATCCTTCAGAAATCATTCTAATATGCAGATTTGATTTATTGAATTATCAACACTGAAAACAGTTGGAAACCATGACAGACTTTTTAATCAGGATTCTCTGATTAATAGAAAGTTCAAAAGAACAGCATTTATTTGAAAAAGAAATCTTTTGAAACACTGTAAATGTCATCACTGTCACTTTTGATCAATTTAATGCATTCTTGGTGAATAAAAGCACTAATTTACTTAAAAAACATTTTTAGATATAATATAATATAATATTTGCATAAGCTTTAGACGATGCAGCTAAAATGATACATACAAATTAATAAATAAATGATAACTCTGTTTTTAATTCAGTCAATCAAACTGCAGTTGGGTTGTTTTGATTAAGTAATAACTTAAAACAGCTATACAGCTATCACAATAAAACAATAAAACATGTTAACACAATAAAAAACATGATTTTTGAATTTAAAAAAAAAAAACAGTTTTCTGTTGCAAATAAACTCTTCAAATGTAAAAAAAGAAACGAAAAAAAGAACAGCCAAGTTCACGGGTCTCTGTACACCCCACATCACTTAGCCATCATCTCTGCTAAAGCCTCACACATCCTTACAGCCTCTGGAAAAAAGCACTAGAAGTAGGACCACACTAAGTATGAGGGATTTACAGCCCTACCTGAAGCCCAAGACACAGATTTCAGGAATCACTAGAGCTTGGGCAAAGAACGCCTTAAAAAAAAGGGGGTGAGATGAGAGATTTCACATTTCAAGGGTGAGATAGCAACCAGTGAAAATGGTCTGCCGCCAGTTTAAGATCATCACCTATCACCCATTGCGAGCACACGCTCGGTGGGTCAAAAGTAGTCTAGCCCTTAACCCTGGCGTGGAGGGAGGGAACAGCTCTCAGAGGGTGACAGTGGCAGTAATGAGTGGTTGTGGACAAAAGGATACATCAGGGAGAGTGTTGCTTCACAACAAGGGCCTTCTTAAAATAGACTGCTGAGCCAAGAAGGACAGGCTCAGGATCTTCGAGGGCTGAAGATTCAACGTTGACCACAATTTTTACAATGCGAGTGGACGATTAATATCAGAAACTTGATTTTTTTACATCGTTTTTATCTCTTTTCAAGTGTTTGCATCAGTTACACGGTTATGTTGCAATTCATGCATCAATGAATTGTGAGGACATTTATCACACATAAAAAAAACATAGTCGAACAAATATAATCGCCCATGAAAAATAAACTACTTCCCTAGCAAAAAAAGAAAAAAAAAAAAGAAAGAAAAACATTCTTCACTGATATCTTAAAATGTGTCCTGTAATAAAAGTCGTTTCCACTATTTTGGCACCACATAAACGGCAGAGTGACTAAGACCCTGTCAGCCTCCATTTATAAATACAACAGGAAAATACACCACCTTTATTTAGTTTATCACTCCCCTGTAATCTCTTGCAACCGTCCCTCGACTGCCAGTAACCCTGTCTGCGACAGAACCACAGGTGGGCCAAATTAACGGCGAGATCGTTTATAAAGAGGTGGTCTTTCCATGTTAATTACTTTAGTATAATTTCTCAGCTCCCGCATTCATAAGCCTGGCTCTTTTGATAGACATGGCAGTATTAAAAGCCCAGTATGTAATACTATGAGCCGCACAGCAGCGTATATAATGAGCCATAAATCAAGTATCATTTACTGTCTATCGCGGGCTATTAATCTTTGCTGCGTTACTCAACGGTGCAACTCTGAGGACAGCTGCCTCTCTGAGCTATGCACTCATAAACACAACATCAACCGTTCAATATCTTTTATGGTTATGGATGCACACCGTCAACTCGACTCAAACCTCGTCAAAGGTGCCAATCATAAGTTCAAGTGTCGGTGTCTACTTTTCCCTTTCTTTTTTTTTTATCTGCTGATGTTCCCCAAGTAAACTTCCCCTTTATGTCCTGTCCTCGGAGAGAGGCTGTGATCTCTGGCTTCGCACTCTGATGAATGGTAAAAGCATGTTCAAATAAAAGCTTGTGTGAGGGAAGGGACGGGACTTTGAGAGTGGTTTTCACGGCAGGCGGCTAAGAGCTGGGATTTGGGAAGACGTACGGCATGTGCTGGAGAACGGCATGAGAACTGGAGTTGTAAAAACACAAAAAAAGACAGATGCAGGGGTGAGATGGGATTTTCCTGTTTGATAAAACTGTAGAAAAATGCACAAGCATTCGTTTAGAGACGAGGATTCGAGGTAGCTTTATTGTTGCTGAAAAAATTAAAACTCTCAAATGCTTTTGGGCCGAATTGCGGAACACGAATTCATTCTGAAACTGTACATTCATTGTAGCTTTTCAAGGTTTGATCAAACACAAAGCAATGGTTGCTGGAGGAGACGAGAGTTCCTAAACTTTCAGGTTCAGTCAGGAGCTCTCAGTAGGGTGTCTACTTCAATAGAACAAGCACAACTGAACTTGGTTGTTTTCCAATTTAGGCCTGAATCAGGATAGTGAGCTGTTGTTTGTTTGCTCTGTTCAAAACGGAAGAGTTCTGAACTGGAATTTGGGCTGTAAAGAGCTTTCAGACCACATCCACCCCAGCAGCACCTACAGTAAAACCACATTTTTGCTCAAACTCCAGCACTGGATTACATGAATCTCTCAAAGCAAAATGTACAAGAGTAATATTTGTGTACAAGTCTCCAGAATAAAAAGTGCCTGGGTGGTATGACTGAATATAACGTGCAATGGCAAGCTTTGCTGCAGCTCAAACAGTAGAGCATGGCGCTAGCAACGCCAAAGTTATGGGTTCGATTCCCAGGGAAAGCAAGAGCTGATAATGTAAAACTGTAACTTGAATGCAATGTAAGACACTTTGAATAAAAGCATCTGCTAAATGCATAAATGTCAAATGTAATGTAAATGCAATGGTAGAGATTCTGCTGTACCATTTTTACAGCGTTATATCTGTGATGCAACTTTAAAAAAATCTGACAAGCAAACTGAGCACTTCCATTATAGATTCATTGTTTATAATGGGAGCAATTTAGTTTTGACGCACTGCATTAAGAAACACACTCAGTTTTACTTTGTTCATCTCAATTTGCAGCATTAAAACAAAATTCAAAAGTATGGCGTCAAACATAGCATCAAGGCATATTTAATGTATTACAGCTATAAATGTTGTTTTCAACTCAGTGCTGATAATATAATGTGAAGCTGTTTTTGCACCAATGCCATTTGTTAAGAATGATCTTATCTTTTGATTGCATCCATCAAGTTTCAATTAATAAAACTACTCAGTTAATTAATAAAGTCACTATATTATAGAAAAATAGATATTACAAGACTACATATAGACTATGATCATATCATGATGTGATATAACATTTTGGCCATGCTGTCCACTTCTAAGCGAGTAATAAAAAACAGCAGGCTGTATTTGGCCTGGCCATGTCTACATTTGGAGGACGCATCAAACGGCCCTGATTCCCCAAGGTCGAATCAAGAACATTGAAACCTCGACCGAGGCAGCTGTGGAAACAATGGCTGCACTGCTGTCGCCAATCAACAAACAAGTGCTCCCCGAGCGGCGCATCTCCCCTACTGCTCACAGCCATTAAGAGAGGGCCAGCAGGCCCAAATCTACTGCAGGGCAGAGGGGCCACAGCTGTGGGGAGCATTGGCACAGCAGGGATCTCTAAGAACGGAGAGAGGAGCACGGATGAAGACACAAATCGATGCACTGTGATGATAATACTGCAAAATCATCCAACAAGCATGAATATGGAAGTTTTAGATGGGTATTCTTACATCCTGACTCATGTGCAACCAAAATGGTGCTTGTGCTAAGTCAGTCTCTTAGCAAAGTTTTCCAATAAAGAACGATAACGTAAATGACTACGACATAATCTGCCCAACAATAAACGTGCAGCATCACAGTCTTTGTTTACAATAAATAGCCAACTAGATTTGGGAACACATTTTAATAGGCAACATAATATACTTTTGCATTTTTAGATCAGAAGTTGGCTCTGAGGTAAAGGTATTAAAATAAATCAAATTAATAAAATTCATTAAAATTCATTGTTTTTGTAAACATAATAATATAGAAAATTTGGAAAAAGTTTTGAGAACACATTTTAATAACCAAAGAAGTTTAATTCTGCACATTTAGCAAGTTGCTTTTAAAGTTACTTTAATATGTAATCGATCGTAATAAAAATAATTAAAAAAAAAAAAAATTGGAAAAAGTTGCTGGTGTAGACTAGCAGAAAAAAAATCTGATCAAATTAATTAAATGCACATAACACTGTGTACGTACAGCATAAATGGTATTATCATGCCGCAGCTATTACCTGACGTTAGTGGTTCCTGATCTGAGACCGGAAGATTTAAAGTCCCAGTCCAAAAAAAGCGTGTTTACTTAGTAGTACGCACCAAATTTCCATTGCATGCAAAGCATTTTGCAAAACTCACTGCTTTTGCTGCATCAATGAACTGGCCAACACTGACCACTTAAAGAAAGCACAATCCCAGCTCCTCACACTTCCATATAACCATTTTACTCTGTCTATTGTTACCAAACATGTTGAACCCTGAAGGTAAAAACCCATTAGTTATAATTATTCACCTATGACACTGATCAGAGAGCCCCAGGCTATTGGCATCAGCTGCCCTCAACTCAACAGCGAAGCCGCGGTTAAGCGTGTGCCAGAGGAATGGATGGATGGATAACTGCTCTCAAGCAGACATTTACATCCGAGCTGTATGGTCAGTGGGAACATTATATCTATATTCTCCTGCACTAACCCACTCTTCCACAGACATTTATCCTCATAACTTTCCCATTACACACAATGCATTGACCATCCACCGAGGACTTCCCGGTATGGGTGTCATATCTCAGCATTACTAGGAGCTAAAACGGCTCTTATGATCGCTTTAGAATGATGATGCGATTCCTTTAATGATGTTATTATTTAAGAAACCACTCTGACTTGAGCCAAGTGTACATTCACCATTCCTTCTCACATTTAACACTATTAAGCATATCCTCCGTATTCAGACATTGCGATTTCAGACCTTGGCTGATATTCTCAGGATCCAGCTTTGATTGTTAACTGACTTGATGTGGCACTTATCTGCTCCAAGGGTCTTCCCATTAGGGGAGTATACCTGCAGTCGAACACAGTAACATAGCAACCAAGGTCACATGACCCATGCACACTGCAGGGAGTTGATATTGTACACCTTCAGGCCCAGAGAACTGGCAAAGAAGTGAGCAGACCCCTCTATCACCTTCAGTTC
>JAFVLL020029102.1:0-30258 GCA_021397915.2 Tor tambroides | reverse complement strand
AATTATGATTATAATTCAAAATAACTATTTTAGCTGAATTCACTCAGCAGCCATTACTCTAGTCTTCGGTGTCACGAAATCATTTTAATATGCTGATTTGTGATTCGGGGCTCAAGAAACATTTCTTTTTAGAATCAATGTTGAATACAGTTGTACTGCTAAATATTTTGATCAATTCATTTTTGAACATTCTTGCTCAATAAAACTATTAATTCCTTTAAAAAAAAGTAGCTTCAACCTAACAAACATATATTTGCATGTAAAATGTAATATCTTTATCAGCAATATTTGTGTATTTTTATTTATATTTTTACATATATTTAACAAATATGACAGGCAGACAAAACGCTTACTGACTCCAAACTTTTGAACAGTAGTGTATAATTTACATACACTTAAACTAATATTTTAGGAGTTCAGTACAAGTTAAGCTCAATTGGCAGCATTTGTGGCATTTCAGCTCAAATAATACACAAGTTTTAACAGAAGAATTAATGTAAGCGCTTTCATAAAAAGAAAAGGTTCACATTTCTGCTTTTAAATCCACCAAAAATTGGCCCCATTCACTTTTCTATTGTGTCTATTAAGTGATTCAGTACTGGCCTCAGTCAAACTCTCTCTCTCTGGCCAATCTGGTCTAGTGGCTACAGGAAGCATTGTCCCCAGACCTCTTTATCACAGTCTGTCGTGACCATCACGGCTAATTTCTGTTCTCACTGAACAGAAAGGCTCATTTTCTGAACAATAGTCTCTCCTTCAAATTTGCAACACGTCATTAATGAATGTATCCAGGCTGCAAAAAGCTGCTTGAGACAGTTCAGATTTACAGCCATGTGTCAAGAACACCAGGATTTGTCTTGCCCGATTCATTTAACGACAACAGAGGCCTTAATAGAAATCAGATGGATAGACAACTCTCCTAAAATGTTCATTCTCTCTGTATTATGCAGCATTAGAAATAATGATTCATTTCAGTGAATTGGTTAATTAAATCAATTCATTTAAATGAACCAGATACAGAAATGCATTAGTGCCTTTCTTTCTCAGAAGTCTTTTTTTGCGACATATTTAGTTAAATATTGTCCTTCATCAGTATGTTTTCAAGGTTTTATGAGGTTTTAAGATTTTACAGGCCTCAACGCAACTCTTTATGTTCACTTAAGACCTAATCGACTATTTACGAGGATACTCGTCACGTTTTTGAGTATTTGTTTATTCAAGCACAATAAGATGCTAAAGTGAACTCTGTCAGGTATGTTCGGTATTTACGCACTTTTTTGTGCACACAAAAGTCTACCAGACAACATGCAAGAATTGAATTAATGAGTTCTCTTTCACATCTTATTGCGCTTTAATGGTTTGAAAAGCCTTTGAATGTTTAAATTGGCAAGACTTAAAAATGTGATGAACAAAATAAACTTTGTGATGATTCTGTCAACTGTCCAGAGCATCTTTAACAATGACACGTCCTAACTGCAAGCCATGTTTTTGTTGTATTTAGTTTACATTTTTAGAAATGTTCTGATTAAATGATACATTTTATCATCTGATAGTTATATATTGTAAAATATTTTCCTTCCTTAACCAATAGTTGGCTATTTTTGCTAGTAGTTTATAGTGTTGTGAACTACATTCTTAATAGAGTATCTTGACTATACTTTCAATAGCTTATAGCTTGCTGAGCTAGTTTTAGATGAGCTTTGCCATCACTATTCATTACATCTATCACACACACTGACATCCCATACTCATATGATTTCGGACATGACCCATTTTAGCACATGTACCACTGACATAAAACAAGCCGCTCCACAGACCTGAGTCAGACCTTAATATAACGTCGACTGTGAAATCGTGTTCTGAAGGATTCCCCAAGACTCTTTCTTTTCCATTCTCTCCTTTTGATTCTTTCACAATCACTTCCTTTTGTTTCCACAGCTGGACCACTTGAACCTTTCTGGTCTCCTCCCAGCATTCTCTCTCACTCTCTCTCTTCTTTGTCTTCCTCAGCCCTCTCTTTTATGTATGTATCTATCTATAGTCCGGCAGATGCGAGCCCCATTTGTACTTCCCCTGACACTCCTGCAGGGGCTTTGCTTAGGGATGCGGGAGCCACAGCCAATCCTGGGTGCAGCTCATGGATCAACCTGACACTTGGTCAGCATCAGCAGATTATGAGCTATAGGAGCCTGACAGTGCTGTATTGTTCTCCCATCTAAATATGAACAATACGGTCCGACCAGCGCGCCACTGACAGCTTATTCCCTCTTATCACTCCTGTGGTGTGGCGGGACATGATCTGCTGGGCCTCTCTCTCTCTACATGCACACACATATACACAAACACACACACACACACACACACACACACACACACACACACACACACACACACACACACACACACACGGACGCTCACCTGTGGTTTGCTCAGGCAAGGCCAAACCAGATTACCGGTACACATAAGGCACATTCCCTGCAACCTTTTTTTTTTTTTTTTTTGAGAAAAATATGCTTATACATAAGCCAATATTTGGTTTACTGATTAATTTAGAAATTGTATTTGTATTTAATGTTTATTTCTAGAAAATAGCAAACTAAAATTTTGACACATTATTTAGATATAAAAAATAAATGGTAGAACATTTTTTAAATACATTTTGTTTTGTACTGTACTCATGGGAAGTATCCTCAAGTCTCAACTGCATGTATCTCTTGGCAAACAAAACTGAACACTTTGACGACACTGACATTTATAAGATACAAGAATTTATATAATCTGCCAGGAAAAAAAAAAAAGAATCTATCAAAGTGGGACACATCTATTAATCTGTTCTTTATTCTTGTGAAGATTGCGCTTATATATTTCACAGCTCCATACTGGTTTATCATGTGAATCTACATGCACTAATCACTAGAATCAGAGATTAAAATCACTGGCTATGTCATCCATTTATTTAAATTCAGTTCAGAGAAAACCGTGACAAATGCAGCTAAACTTCAATTATTCATTCCTACTATCCAGAGAGGGCGCTCCCTAGCACAGCATCTATATCACCGAGAAAAGACAGAAATTGTTAATTGCAAATTTCTGGTGTCATTAAATCTAATTTATACATGCTGTCAGTTTACAGACAGACTCAACAAGTCAGCCTGATGACAATAAGTCACAAATATGAGTGGTTGGTGACGTAAGCCAAAGAGGAAAGTTGTTGCTGAGGTGGACCAAGATGATGAATGATTACAATGAATTAAGAAAGTAAACAGGGTGAATTTTAATTTCATATTAATGCTAAACTGTTTCTGTTGTGTTTGTGCCAAATTCAAAAGCAGCACTGCATTTATCCGTCATGGTGAAGGCAAATACCAATTCTAAGTATTATGACAAATATCTTTATAGTTCAATTCAATGCTACAAAGTGCCAATTTAAAAAAAACAAAAAAAAAACAACAAAAAAAACTTTAAATGTGATGCAATCTAGGAAAACCCACCACATGGTGAAATTTGACCTATTATAGGTTTTGATACCATATAAAAGCTGAGTTTAAGCCCTTTCCAAGACTGTTTTTATTTCGGCCCTTGAATGTAACAAAAGTTATGGCTATCTGAAGTCAGCTGATCACCATGATTTTCAGGAACATAATTTGGAGAAAACTGGTTTAAAGACAGGCAATGAAAATAAAAGCACAACAGTCAAGTATCACAAGTAAAAGTTACTTTACTGTGGTAAAAGACTTATTTTAGTCACTGTAAATGTTGTAAAAGATAAAACTGAACCCAAGGAACACACAATACTTCATAAAACATCACAGATTACAGCGTGCAGGCTATCTCCAATTCTTATCCTGTTCTACTACTCTGGATTTATAATACATAACTAGACAGAGTTCAGAACTGTAACTTGTAGTTTTGTGTTCTAAACTTATAGATTTATTTCACGCTGTCACCGTTTGAACTAAAAAGTAATGAATAGCGTTAATATGAAAATTGTGCTGGTCTCTTTAAGAATGAGAGCTCTGTGAAGAGCGCTACTGCTTCATTACACAAGCAGACTAGCTAACATTATTCTGATCTTTGCATGCTGTAGTTCACACAGGAATGCCGGAAAATGTGCATTGATACACCTTTATTATATACGTTACATGGTTTATTTTGATAGGTGAACTGCCTTTGTAGTGTTAAGGAAAAGCACATCTGCAGCGCGTTATTAAACTAACGTTAGAGAAAGACAGTCTTTTCTGCTTGCTACAATAAATAGCTATTTTTCTGCACTAAACAAGTGAATTTTGCCAAGATATTTTCAGAGATAATAGACAAGATGTTACAGAATAATAATTTAATGAAAACCCAATTTTGACAAAAAAAAAGACATTCGATCTATTTTTTGAATTTCATCGCATCTCAAATAATTAAAAATAAATTTATTTAAAATTAAAATAAATTAAATAAATAAAAATGTGTACAAATAAAAGTATTTGATCAAAATACATTAAAAACCGTGACATGTTTTTACAATTTAAAATAGCTGTATTCTATTTTAATACATTTTAAAATGTAATTTATTTTTGTCATGGCAAAAGTGAATTTTCAGCATCAGTGAGTCAGACTCCAGTCATCAGTGTCACATGATCCTCCAGAAATCATTCTATTATGCTGATTTGGTGCTAAGAAGCATTTCTTATTATTATCAATGTTGAAAACAGCTGTGCTGCTTAATATTTTTGGGAAACTATCAAAGTTCAAAGATAGAAAGTTCAAAAGAACAATATTCATCTGAAAAATAAAACTTTTGTACCACTGAAATTAACAATAGTGTCACTTTTTAATAATGTAATGTATCCTTGCTAAATAAAAAGTGCAGTAGGTTTTGAAATAGAGCGTATCTCTACTCTGAACTGAGCGTCCCGCTCAGAACACAGGCCGTGGTCCATCACAGCAGGCGCATGTCTGCCATTTTGACTTACAGGCCACCATTACATGGCTCAAAATGAACGAGCAGTTTCACAGGCGCTTATGTCTGTAGCCTTCATCTCAGAGCAGTAATCCACTCCGCGCAGCCCACATGGTGTCAGGGGCGGGTGGCCCTCCTCAGAGAGCGGGAATTTGTGCACCGGGCCACTCTATGGTAGTACATTCTACTGCGATGGTTATCAGTCGCTATCTGCAGCCGTGTGTTTGTGTGCAGTAGACAGGGGAGAGGCTCTTAAGGGCTAAATGAATCCTGATTCCCCTGATATTTCTCTCCCGCTGGGGACTTCCTCTCCCAGCCTGCCACTGACGATGTGTGATGCGTTCCTCAGGGAGAGAGCGGTAATAAGCAAGGAACGCACAGCTCCTTGACTGACGCCGCTACTGCTGCGTCGTCGACGCTAACGTACGCACACTTGCACGCTCTCAAATTCGCATATGCGCTAATAGACACCTATCAGCGTGTGCACACAAACATCTGCAGACGCACGGATAGGTGCTGTGATACGTATGCGTGAAACTTTTGAATGCGAGGAAACTTAACAGATCTCGGATGCTGTGTGGATGGGAATCTGCAGATCCATGAGAAATCACAATTGAGAAATCATTCAAATGTTTCTTCTTGATAGTTCACCCAAAAATGAAAATTCTGGCTCAGCCTCATGTTTACAAACCTGAGTGACTTCCCTGAATTTCCACTGAACAAGATATTTTGAGAAATGTCTCAGTGTTTTTTGGTCCATACAATTGAATTCAATGGGCGCCAAAACGGTTTGGTTACCAACACTCTTCAAAATATCTTTTTTTGTGTTCTACAGAAGGAAAAAAATAAAAAGGCACACAGGTCTGGGGTCCGTTCTTCCTACGTCGCTAACTCAGTTAGCTGGATTTGATTGTTGCTGATTTCGCTTGATCTTGGATCATTAGGTTCTTCGAAGCTCGTCCCGGACTTGCTGTCATAGCAACAGGTCCATAAGCTTAAACCTGCTCAGGAGCAGGTTTATTTCATGTAAACAGGATTAGATTGCATCTTTTTAAGCAGAATTCATACTTAAAATCTGTCCCAGCCACTGCTACTTTATTACAAGAGTACCCTACTGGTCCAGAGACAATAATTTAAAATAATAATAATTTAAAAATTAATTTGAAAATAATGCTGTGTAGTCTATAATACTATAGACACAGCCAGTTATACTGTTATAAAGATTTATTAGTGATGAAATAATTACTTTATAATTGTATTGGAGTCTTACATACATGCTATACAGTTCATTTGAGCAATGCATTAATTTGAGTGGTAACATATTATTGGAGTGGCTTGATGGAGCGCAGGAGATGCAGATAACTTGATCTCTAAGAAACTTTAATTAATGCTGTCACATAAGAAATATGCTTCAAAGATAAAATTAAATGAATTGCTAATTACAACATTGAAATAAAAATGTAAAGCCTGTACCAACACTAGAAGTCATGAATATAAATAATTGAGAATCATGTAAAAAAAAAAAAAATTACAAATAAATTAAAAACATTGCACATTTCATTTATCTATTATAACATTTATGTAGTTTTGTTCGCTTGGCTGTTTCTTATAAAGGTCCAGAAATTTGTCAAGTTTTTCGTCAGGTGTCTGTTTTAATGATATGATGTCATTATGTTGCTGTCTTGCCGCCAGCCAATCGCTGCATTGCTGATCATGGTTTTGAGTATTGATACATCTGCCCTTTTAAACCACCCATGAACTTAACGATTCCATAACTCAATCCAGCCATACTAATCATCAACAACAGGTGCGTTCGAAGAACCGAATTAGCCAGATCCTGATTAGTGCGATGATATCATCTTGGATGTGTCATTTGATCTCGGATGTAATAAGCGACGTACGAAGAACGGACCCCTGGAAGACAGCTGGGTAGATTACTTACAAACTGTGCAGTCCATTACTGATTACAGATTACATAATGAAAACTGTAGATAGTAACGTAATCTAGATTGCTCATTTTAGGTAATGTATTCTATTTTTTGATATCAACATCATCGAATGCATTAAAAATTACATTAAACCAAGGGTGGGTTTGTGAGTTGGAAAAAGCGAATAATTTATTAAATTATAAAAACGTAAAAGCAACCATTTAAACACTTGAACACTAAACAGAGAAATAATTTGTTTACCTGAATGCCAATGTGACCATTAAGTGACACCGAACTGTAAACATGTAATTGTGTTGTTAAATTATTGAAATATTAACTTCCTCAGAGATATTTCATATCTTGAGATATATCCACAGTAACCGAAGGTCATTCTAGATACAATGAAGACAAAGAAGAATTAGACAGAATAAACAAATTACGAATAATTTACTGCCATTGTTTACACAATATGTAATCAAGTAATCCATAAAAAGTAACTGTAATCTGATTATAAGATAAAATGTAACGCTATAATTGCAAGTACTTGATTTTTGGAATTGAATTATATAATCCAGATTACATGTAATCAGTTATCACCCAACTCTGGTCTGGAACAACATGAGGGTGAGTAAATGATGACATTTTTCTTTTTCAGTTGATCTATCTATTAATGGAGGACAAAAGGATATTATGAATCTTCTAAAGTTTTGATGTCAACAATATCTTAAAATGTGCTCAGATTTGCCAAAACTTGCAAAGTCTTTAAAAAAAAAAAAAGATCCACAAAATATTTCTCATCAAACTGTATCAAGTTCAATTTTTTTGGGTGATGCAATCCACATTAAATGTTATAGATATATACTCAATAAATATAGTTGGGTAAAAGTTGGATAAAAGGTTGTGAAATAGATCTATAAACCTTAAAATCATTGGGATCTGTAAGAATAATCAGAAAATTAGCCAAAATATTGACAAATGATATCAAATATTATATTATATTAGGACATGCTCACAACAATCATCTCAACTGGTTCTATTTTGATTTCTCCTGAGGAGCTTGAAGAGCACATCTGACAGATTGAAGAGTTGACAGTTAAATGAATTATATGGAATAGCATGCTAATCTTACTATTTCTGCCATACAGTAAAATTTTCTCTCTTCTGGGAAAATGGACCACAAATATTGATGACTCATGCACTGCACATATACTTTTGTCCAATCAAAAGCTCTCTATGAGAATGTCCCTCCCCTTTATGCCACCAGAAGTATCATGTGGCACTGAAGACTGCTGAAAAATCTGCTTTGCCATCACTAGAAAGATTACATTTTAAAACATATATACACATAACCATCTGCAATAATATTACACAATATTGCTGTTTTAACTGTATTTTTAAATAAGCAAATGTAGCCTTGGTGAGCATTAGAGATTATTTCAAGAACATTTAAAAACTTTCTGACTCTAAGCTCTTGAACAATTCTGTATATTTGATATAGTGTGTTCTAGCATAATTAGTAGATGACCTAACATAAATATGAACTAAAAGCCACAAAACTACAATTTTGATGTTTAAAGACTCCTACTCTAAGCTAGAGAAACATATGAGCAATGATCTTGTGGGTGTGCAGATATCTATATTTGAGTGAGTGTTTGACTGTGTTGGAGGGGAGGGTTTGCGATGTCAGAAAATAAAGTCAAATGTGCCATTTTGAGGATTATTTTAATCAGTGAGAAGAGCAAGTTGGAGTGAGTGAGAGTGCTGTCAGTCTGGAACATGGAACTGAACGTACGAACGCACAGATTTCCACGAGCTGCTCCCTGCCGCCCAATTAATCACGCACATTATTCCGACGTTAAGTTAAATATGTTGATTGTAACCTTGCTGAGGAAAATGAAAGAGTTTCTCTGGAGGAGAAGGGCATGGTTTAAAGCTCAGGGAGTATGTGGTGTGTGTGTGTGTGTGTAATCTGCAGGTTTGTGTGTCAAGGTCAGAACGGTCAAACGTGTCCTCTCCCCTCTCTCTCCTCCACTCCACACACCTGAATCAGAGCTGACACCAGAAAAAATCCTTACAGTCTGCAACACACTCACTATCTCCCCATTGCTATCTCCCACACATTCATACACACATGAGGGATGCATATCACAATGTAAATAGATCGTCTATGACAACATTTTCTACGTCTCAATAAATGATTTTGTATAGCGGCCATTTGTCAGGGTAAATTATTATCTATGTATTTAATATAACGTACACAAAAGCAATAAGCTACAAGAGGCCATGTGTTACAGTGATTTTACCATGGAATCGGGGAACACATAACCTAATTTGCCGTGGTAAAACTATTGCAACTCACTGCCTGGTGGCAAAAGTAAAGTGATAAAAAAACGACACTGTTCAATAAATAGTTACATTTATGAATATTTTTTTAGGGAGGCAAAATATATCAGAGTCACACGTAACTTTTTAATGTTATCAGTATCGGTACAATAAGACAGACCAATATATATTTAACCCAATAAATTATTGTTAAATGATCATTATTTTTAATTGGTCTACATATTGTTACAAAATAAAATTTTAGCATTGTTATTTATTTAACAAATGTAAGAAGAAGAAGAAGAAGAAGAAGAATGGAAAAAATATTGTCATATTATTGAAAGTTATTTTTTAATAAGTCTGGCAAATGGTGGTTTAATATTTAATTAAATTTAATTACTGGTATAATTGATATAAATTATCAATAAAATATTTATCTCCAGTTATTAATAAAATATTTATAATGTTACCTATAAAATATTAATAATTATCAGGTATTTGTAAAATATTAACAATTAACGATTATTCATAAAATACTGTAAAATCCGTAAAAAATAATAATTAATCATTATCAATAAAATATTAATTATCTGATATCTATAAAATATAAATAATTATCAGTTATCTGTAAAATACGAATGATCTACATCTGTAAAATATTAATAATTATCTGTCTTAAGTTAAATTATAATTACCAGTTATGAAAAATATTAACAGTTATCAATATACTACTGATGATCTGACATCTAAAAATAATCAGGAAAATATATAAAGTATAATTACTAATTACAGTTATTATACACTAATTACAATAAAATATCTGTTATCTATCATTTCTATTATCTGTTATTATTTGTAAAATATTATTATCGTGGTAGCAGGCCACTAAAGAAATTTTCATATCATAACCCCCCACCCCCCCACCCCCACCCGTCTTCTGTCCACCTGATCAGCGACGTTCGACGTCTGAACTTCCATAACCTCTATTCTTCCCCCATCTCTCCTCAGTCTTCCGTTTGATCCAGCAGTTTAATAACCTCAAGTGCTGTCATGGGCGGTTTTTGAAAAATGGCTCCCATAAAACATAACAGCCTCAATCAGGCAGTGGAGATTCGCCCAGCTCCGACTATCTCCCAGTGTCCCCCTGTCCCCCGTCCCCGCCTTAATGAATTAGTGCTGAAATATGCAGTGGCACCCCAGTCATTAGCACAAACGTACATCTGTGATTTAATATCATTTTTCCCAATGTTTGCGGTGGACATGGTCGCGGCTGACTGGCATGTTGAAATATTTTAACCCTATTAGACAATGGGATAAGACCAGCCTGTTGCTCCCGAGTATATCAGTGGTAAATCCCCGCTGATTTACAAAGCATTAACATTTTACTGAGCCCTGAAATAAGAAGAAAAAACTCACTGATTTACACAACTACGCTCACTTGCCTTCATTTTTCTTTATTTCTAGCCCAAGTAGGTGATGACATTTTGAAAATAAATACTAGGCTAATTAAATACTGGATGGCAGAGCAGCGTGTGGCTGATGGACTGGCGTAGTGTGGAGCTGAGTGGAGTGACAAGGGGCTCTGTGTAGTCGCTGAAGGGGACTGCCACTGGTTCTTCTTTGAATCCTGGGATATATGTGAAAATCCCCCCCAGATACTACCACTGAGAAATTTGGGGTCTTTAAAATTTTGTAATGTTCTCTCAGGGTAATGAGAATTTGGTAAAACTAATTCCACCATGCAAAAACAAAACAAAACAAAACCTTCTAAAATACAATTATAATCATTTGATGTCGGTAAAAAAAAATCTTTTGAAAGAGGTCTCTTCCTCACCGAGGGTGCATTTATTTAATCAAAAAATCTGAAAAGTCAGTAATATTATGAAATATTATTACAATTTAAAATAACAATTTCTTATTTTAAAATATTCTGATATAGAATTTATTCCTGTAATGGGAAAGCTGAAGTTTCAGCAGTCATTACTCCAGTATTAAATTTCATTAAAAGTCATTACTCCAGTCTTAAATATGCAGGCATCTTACCTTAAGAAATCTATAATTTCTTGATCTTTCATTAATAGAAATTTCAAAAATAAACAACATTTTTTGGAAATAGAAATCTTTTGAAATGTTATAAATGTCTTTACTCTCACTCTTGATCAATTTAATACATCCTTGCTGAATAAAAGTGTTAATTTCTTCAAACAAACAAACAAATAAAAATCTTACGGAGCCCTGTGCAAGACATCTGGACAAAATTGTGTTTGTGTATATACACACACACACACACACACACACATATACACATACATACATTCCTCATTTTAGTTAAATCATGGTCACAAATTAAGAATTTGTTCCATTGTTTAGTAGATTGTGGCCACATTGTACTAATTTGTTCCCTCATTTTCATTAAATCAAAACAAGGGATCAAATTATTACAACGTGGCTACAATTTACTAAAATTACAAAACAAAATAAGTAATGGGAACAAATGAATTTTTAATTTGTAACCATGATTTAACTAAAAAAAGGAATGAATTCTTAAAATGTGAAAGGCTCCACACTTACAGACCCCAAATTTGAACTGCATTGTACAAGCATCTTAACTCCTCACCCTAAAGATTTTGGGATGATTTTTGGGATTTGATACAGAAAAGAAGCTGGTTATTAACCTCACAGTAAAGATAATGTTAATGAAATGTTTAGTAACTGATTTAAGTTATTCTGTCTGTGCATACAGATAAATTGATGTGACACTCAACAGGCTGCCAAAGTTTGAGCAGAGTCCTGAAAAATAAGGAAAGGAAAGGACTTGTGGCCAGGTATGGTGACCCATAATTGGAAATTGTACTCTGCATTTAACCCATCCAAGTGCACACACACAGCAGTGAACACACACCCAGAGCAGTGGGCAGCCAATGCTGCGGCGCCCGGAGAGCAGTTGGGGGTTCGGTGCCTTGCTCAAGGGTCTCACCTCAGTCGTGGTATTGAGGGTGGAGAGAGCGCTGGATATTCACTCCCCCCACCTACAATCCCTGCCGGACCTGAGACTCGGACCTGCGACCCTTGGGTTACAAGTCCGACTCTCTAACCATTAGGCCACGACTGCCCCTTAAAAATTTTTTTTTTTAAAAAAGCACAAAATTAATTAACATGTTGTAAGAATAGAACTTTTCGCGAATGAATTAGCACCTTCATTTTTGTGTCAAAAATTAATTGCATCCCTTTGCAGCTTTCCCAATGAGATATTAAAAATGGGATGTAAAGCAGAGGGGGTGGGGACCGCTGATTGTGCTAATTGATGCATTCAGAACACTGTGTGGGACCTGGGGACGCTACGCCACACTGGGGATGTCAGTGCCTCTAAAGATGGCAGCATATCTGCCTCACCATTTAAAGTCTTTAATCAAAATCTACAAGCGGAAATGTGCCATACAGACAGCGTGGGCTCCCTAATTCCAAAGCACCATGGGGTTCGGTTTAAGGGAATAAAAGGAAGAAAAAGTAAACCTTCCAAGAATTCATTGACTTGTTTCAGCATGGATGTTAGCCAGACTTGCATAAGGAAATACACGAGCTGGAAATCAACTGTAACTGCATTTATATTGTGCATGACACAAGCAGTTCAGGAAAGCAATCACAGTTACTCCACAGCAATACAGAAAACATACTCGCTTTACTCTTAGTTTAAAACCCTGGATCTCAAAGTTTGGTGTGCGTCAGGTATTATTAGACTTCCCATGTTCATTTCCTCACATTCCAATCTGCCATGTTGATGGTACATGTGAGAACAAATGAAGTTTGTGAACAGTTTTTCTTCTCATTGCTCTTCTGTGGACTTTGCTTACATCAACAAACACATTCTCATGCGCATCATTAAACCACCGGATTTGAATGGCAGTCTTTCAGTAAATGATAAATCAAATATTGTTCTTCACATAAAATATATAAATAATGCCGGTTTGGAATGACATGAGAAACATGACATGAGAAAATAAAAAAATAAATAAAAAATCATTTTTGTGAAATTTACTAGCAATTTCTGAGTGCAAACTGTTCCTACATCATTTTTTTTTTCAGTAAATGCAAGTTTTATTATTTTTTAACAAAACTGAAAACAAACTGGCATTACTAATTGCTTCTTGTTTTATTTTTCAATAAAACTATTGCCTAATCAACAGAAAAGTTAGTTGGTTTTTTTTCAAAAGTCTTGCTGAAAAAAAAAAAGTAAAAACCTTCTCTGTCTCTGCATGCCAAGACTTTGAGCTTGGAAAAACTTGACTACTCTCAACAAACACTAAACACTTCCAACATCTGATGAAAAACTTCCAAGAAGAGCATAAGCTGTTAGGGGAAACAACACCAGTTATATTAAACGTTCATCAGACTCAACAAACTGTTCAATAATGCCTAATAATGTTCAGCACAGATGTGGTGTTTGGGTATTTGCATACTTTTGGCCATGTAAAGTACATCACAAGTTCTTTTGAGCACTTGTTGTGCAAAAATTTAAAAAAAGGACTTAGTTTTTGCCTATTAAATGTGTTATTAAAACAAAAACAAGCCCGTGCTAACTCAAATCTTTATGCTATTAGAAAACACAAAGAAAAATGTGTACCAACCAAGACAAACCAAACCACACCACCCTGTCATTTACAGGCCACCCCTCTCTCTCTCTTCATACTTCTGAAACCTTAAAAAAGAAGAAAACACAGACTTATCTCAGGCCACTACTAGAGCTTCATTTTCAAAGTGTCAAGCAATTTGTTTAAAGGCTCAAGTCACGAGTCAAGAGACGGTGGCAAAAAAGCAAGGGAAAAAAAAGAAGAGGCGTTAATAAAAATTCATAGAATCTGCTCAGCCACAGAAATGGATGGCGACTGAGGGGTCACATTGCATCTGTGGTGGGAAGGTCAGAGGTTGCGTACAGTTCTAAAACAAGACAGTGTGTTTTCATGCATCATATAACAGATAAAGATTTTCGGTGTCGAGCCAGACCGGCAGGGAGGAGGGGGACACGTGCAGGGGCCTGGTGTCCGCCGTCGTGCGTTAATTCTGTCAAGGTGTCATCCCTCTCTCTCCCTCGCCTGTGTCACACACTTCATCTTCAGCGCTCGTCCGGCCCGCAACGGTCGGTGTTATGACACACATGTAAAATGTTCTCTTTTGTACCAAAAGCACTACATGCTAAACGCGGTATGTCACGGCCGTTTTTCTTGATCCTTTATTCCGGCGTAATGCGATTATTCTACACAAATGGTGGGGATTTGATTCGGGCCAAAAGCATCGCAGGGCCCCAGCGCTTGGGGCTAGTATTCATCAAGTGTAGAAATTATGTATTGAATGTGTTCTTGTTTATGACATCATTCAGCCGGATGAAATAGAAGCAGAGATTGGTTGCAGTGATTACCGTAAGCTGCCAGTGTTTTCATTACAAACAGCAGATGATTTCTAATAAAAAGATTAGAGGTGTATGGCATCTTCAGAATCATGTCATGGAGTGAATTTATCATGACCGGGACACTAGCGACCCCATTTTCCACAGCTGTAAAATAGATGTATGGTACATTTCATTTTTTATATTCTTTTAAAAATGGCCCAGTAGTGACTGCCTTTACAGCGTTCGGTTGGGAAAAGAATCTGATGGCAAAAAGTTTCTGCTCTTTTGATTTTTATAGCTAATAGTTCAATGCTTGTTACTTCTAAATACTGAATGCAATCATAACAAAAACATGATGGCATGGCACTTGGTGCTATTTAATGTGATTTGTGCCCTTTGTTATAAGCCATTTTGGTTAAAAAGTGTCTACTATGAACATAGGGGTCATATCGCGCCCACAGAAAAAATAAATAGCATTAATAGAATTAATAAATGACTTTTACACTGATACAAAAATTCTATTTTAAATAAATACTGTTCTTTTGATATTTCTATTCATCAAAAATTGTGAGAAAAAATACCACCTTTTTCACAAAAATATTAAGCAGCACATTGATGACAATAAGAAATTTTTCTTGAGCACCGAATCAGCATATTATAATGATTTCTGAAGGATCATTTGACACTGAAAATTCAGCTTTGATATCACTGGAATAAATTACATTTCAAAATATATTAAAATAGAAAGCAGTTCCTTTAAATTGTAATAATATTTCATAAAATTACTGTTTTCACTGGTTTTTTTTCTAAATCAAAACACAACCGTATGGCCACTCTATTCAACTTTTTATTTAAAAATCTTTTCAAAATATTGATATTTTAAATATATATACTAACCCCACACACATCTGAAGAGTAGTATATAATTTCCATAATTATTTTTTATTTTTGTTGTTTATTTTTATTTATTTACATTGTTGAATTACTTTTAGCAAATTCTATAAAGTCCCATTGCCCTAATGTATTTACTTCAATCATTTTATTTTTGTAATTCCCTATTATTAATGCAAAAACTGTAATAAAATCTTTAATTAAATCAAAAAAAAAATTCATTATAGCAATTACAATTGAGGGATAAATTTGCATAACTGATTAAAACATAAATGCCAAAATGCTAAAAATCCTAATGGTCCTAGAAAAGATTATATACTGTACAAACCCAAATGCAAATGTAATGCCTAGGCTTCCCAAACTAACTCATACCCATGGAGAACAAATACAGACGCTGGTTCTGCTAATCAACAGCTTAAGGAATCGGATTCCTGATCTGAAGTCTGATCTTAGCATCTCACTGTTTTCCTGTGTTCAGTTGGAACAATTGCTAAAGATGGAGCATGTCTGTGCTTTAAGGTGCACAATTTCACCCGGCAGTATACAGCCAGCGGCCTTTCAAAACACTCTTTGAGTTTCTGTATGCTATCTCTATAGCTGTGTCTTCTGATCAGCCCTCATTTAACATCTCATATCTTATCTATTTACTTATCTGGCGCCTCAGTCTGCTCAAAAGAAACAAATGATTTGAAAACCACTGAGGGGAAGATTATGGTAAACCTCGAATTTGTTTTGCTTGGAAGAAAGCCTCCGCAATGTTCCGCTCAATTTCGACAATACACGATTGTTATGGTAGCATAATGCTAATTGGCTATGGATATAGAAAGGGAAAATACAGATTTTTTTCCGTCCCCTAAGAGCTGAGCAGTCATGCTGTGCGTATCTACAAAATAACTTAAACTGGTGTCTGATGGTGAATACAAGGCAAACGGTAAAAGCTGATTGTTAAAGAGAGCGCTTTATAGAGATGCCATCTCTAGTTCAGAAGGAGAGGCGCAGTAGCATTTGCCTTGAAGCTCAGACAACAGCTGAAATCTCCTTCCTGAAAGACTGTGACATCAAAGAACTTCTCAGCACACATCTGTCTGCCATCCAGCAACTGGCAGCGCTTGAGAACTCTGTCTTACTGTAGTCAACGTTCTGTGTTCTGCCACCATAAAGTTGTATTATCATGCTACCAATCTACCAAGTTTGGACACTGATATACCATAAAATATTGTAAAACATTGATAAAGTCACCAAAAATTATGAAATAATGACCAAAACGTGCTAAACAAATCAAAACATTCTTAGGTTTTATCATGTGACTAGATTACAGCTCTGCTCAGCCTAGACATTCGTTTGGGCTGCTTTTGCTTCGTTAACTATCTTAAAGGGGTAGTTCACCCAAAAATGAAAATTCTGTCATTACTGTCATTAATTAACCTTCGGAACACAAATTAAGACATTTTTGCTGAAATCCGAGAGCTTTCTGACCCTGCATAGACAGCAATGCAACTGGCAAGTTCAAGGCACAGAAACGTAGTAGGGACATTGTTAAAATAGTCCATGTGACATCAGCGGTTCAACCGTGATTTTTTGAAGCTATGAGAATACTTGCGCAATACGTGCGCAAAGAAAACAAAAATAAACATGAATGGCGGTGGAGAATGAACCGGAAGAGAAGAAATTGTTGAATAAAGTCGTTATTTTTGTTTTCTTTGCACAGAACGAAGGTCTTATGGGTTTGGAACGACATGAGGGTGAGTAATTAATGACAGAATTTTCATTTTTGGGTGAACTATCCCTTTAAATCACCCAAATAAAATCATTTCAACAAACGCTGTTTCTATTCATCAAAGAGTCTTGAATAAGAAGCATGACGGTTTCCACAAAATATCAAGCAAATGTTTTCAATATTAACAATAATATTCATGTTTTTCGAGCACCAAATCAGTATTGTGATTTCTGAAAGATCATGTGACACTAAAGACTGGAGTAATGGCTACTAGAAATTCAGCTTTGATATCACAGGAATATTTTTTTTTTTTTTTTAATAATATATTAAAATAGAAAACATTTATTTAATATTATTTCACAATATTACAATTTTTATTGTAATTTTGACCAAATAAATACCTTGGTGAGCATAAGAGACTTCTTCCCAATAACATTCCTGTATATAAGAAAATGCTAAAAAGAAAATAAAACTGTGCACATCTGCTGATGTGGGTATTTTTGAAAATAGAGATAAATGTTCTTTAAAATGATCTTACTATATTCACACTCACATCAATTTACCTCATGCTGTGGGGTAAAAGGCCCAGAACGCTGCTATTGAATTAACATGTATTTTTAATCAAAACAAACTTTATTTTTATTCTTTTTTTTTTTTTTAGATAAATTATGTTGCTATAGCAATGTTTAAAATAATCATTTTAACCCCATTGCTCCTTACTATAATTATATGAGTGGCTGTGAATGTGGAAAATCAGTCAAGATTCTATCAGGAGAGAAAGAGAGAAACAGAGCATTTCTGTTTTCTTCTCCACCACCCCTGCTTGCTGATTTACGAGTGGACACCACACTATTGTTTATTGTTAATTGCTATTAAATTATACCATAGTTCCATGCAAGATGACATTTCGCCTCAAGTAGATATACTGCTGGCAGCACCCAGCATGAATTCAAACAACAGCACGGCCTGTAAATTTGAATGTAAATACATCCATGTAGGGAGGGATAAAAAATGAAAGCAAACCATCATCCGCCGAATGTGACAGACACAGGTAAGACCGTCAAGGAGGACGCCAAGCTGACAAAGAGAAGAGACCTGGCAAAAACAATGGCCCTGGACAGCATCACAATAGCTTCATTAGAAGGGTTAACGTTATCAAGGTTTGGGGGGAATGAGTGGAAATATCAACCCCTGCTTAATATGGAACCTTCTGGAAGACACGGCTGCCATAAGGTTCCATCATCGTGACGGCGAGGTGATTATGTTTGGTAATCTGATGCTCGTTAAGACGTAAGTACTGGCATCGTGTGATGGAGGAGACGGGTATCAGGAAAAAAATACTGGGAGGCATGTACTGATAATACACACGAAGGCTTAGTGAGAAGTTAGTGGTTCAAATCTCAGTTCTGGCACTCAGCTTAGATTCATTACTTTACATTCAAAGATTTGATAGTTCACCCAAAAATGACAATTCTGGCATTTACTCACTCTCAAACTGTTCCAAACCTGTATGACTTTCATTGTACTGCAGAACACATACACACACAAAGATATTTTGAAGAAACAAGCAAAATTGGAACCTACTGACTTTCTTTTATTTTTCAAAAAAGAAAAAGACAAACACTTTTACAAACAATTTTTAAATTATTTTTTAGTGTGTGTGTGTGTGTGTGTGTGTGTGTGTGTGTGTTTGACTGCCAAAAATCAGTCATACAGGTCTGGAACGATACAACGGTGAGTAAATGATGACAGGATTTTCATTGCATAAACTATCCTTTACAGTGCTAAACTTATAGCCGGATCAGAGGTGACAAATACTACCATGATTATTGCAAAGTATATGGTACTAAAAATTATCACTCAGTTATAAGTTTAACCTGTTACAATTTTTATCATTTTACTAATTTTATCACTTCACCTGGATGGCAATACAGTATGTTGCTATTCAGCACAGTTCAGGTAGTATATACCATGAAACTTTAATTCCAAATTTGGCAATGTGCTGTAACATTTCTTTCTGTAACTGATATATAAATTAAAGT
This sequence comes from Tor tambroides, assembly GCA_021397915.2. NCBI lineage: Eukaryota > Metazoa > Chordata > Actinopteri > Cypriniformes > Cyprinidae > Tor > Tor tambroides. The sequence continues at coordinate 11,024 of JAFVLL020029102.1, read as the reverse complement.
TGGCCCTTTTATAAATTAATTTGCACTTTCAGCTTAATGGTGTCTTATATATGCTACCGTTTACAAGTTTAGGTTTCTTTAAAAAATTTTAATTTTTAAAAGTTATGCTTTCCATGGCTACTTTTATTACAGGTTTTTTTTATGGAATTTATTCCTCTGATTGCAAAGCCAATTTTAAGGAGGCATTACTGCAGTTTGATCCTATAGAAATCATTTTAATATCCTACAGTATCCTTGCTGAATTGAAGCATTAATTTCTTCAAAAATACATACATACAGTATATACACATATATACTTCTGAACTGAAGTGTATATTTTCTTCTATGTGTCATTCAAAATAATCGTCAAACCTAACCCTTTTCCTTTTTATAACTAAATAATTATGAGATTGATTGCAAATTATTTGCATTGAATTGCTGAATTGATTAACCCGAGTGTCATTTCATAAGACACCTGATTTGTCAAGGCTAAACTGCTGAAAACTGCAAAACTACTGATCCAGGATCCGTTTATAACACATTTTATTAACACTCTTAAGTTGCATTCAAGTACAAACAGTCGATCATGAGACAGCCTCTCTTGAACTTTCTGTAAAAGCCTCTCTTATGAACTTAAAAGCACACAAATCTCAAAACAATACAGAAGTCTCATGAACAGGTCATGATCAACATGTCCCTGCATAGTATTTAGCGCCTGCAGTCATGTTTTTGTAGCCATACAGGAGTGTCTCTCTCCATTAGAACTGTTCGAGAACTTCAGCCGCGCTTGAGAGCCTGATGCAAAAGAGTGAGGATCGATGGGCCGGATCAATCGCCTCCCTGGTGGCTGAGTTTTAAGTGCCGGGGCCCGTGCTTGTACATCCGCATCAGGAGACCTGTCATGCTGTACTTACAATCAATTAAAGAAATTAGCCTCCTCACCCCCAGCCCTCCCCCTGCTCTCCTCCCTACATGCGCTGACGGACAGGGGAGCAGAGACACCTCTCCCTCAACAGCTGGCTCTAAATGACATCAGTGTGGGAGAAACATCTGGAACGACACCTGCCAGCTCTACCTCGGCAGTCGTTTGCGTGGAGAGAAGAGGATGAAAAAATTTGCTCGGCACTCAGCGAACAGGATATGTGCAGTCAAACGAGAGACATTCATTCTGGTAAAGTGAAGGTGAATGACTCGATGACAGAATATTGATGGATACGGAAAACATCTGTGTGTGAGGAGTGTCATCCTGTTGTGATGTTAAATATGGAGCTTTGGTTTTTTAAGTAGTTTATGCACCAAATGTTAGTTGCATGAGCTTAAAATCAACATTAAACATTCACAACCCATTTTACTTTTATAATGTGACTTATTTCAGAGTGAATCAGGATATTCAATGAGAATGATTTGATTTTATCCATCTGGGATTGATGGACTGTGAAAAGTCTCTATATGACAGGTGGTTGAAGAAGGGGAATGAAAAATAAAGACCCATTTACAACATTAATATGCATTTTTCTATGATCCTATCACACATGTTAAAAGTCAAATGTAAACACACTCAAGATGCATTCAGATTGGATCATAAATAAAAATTATCATAGATTATCAATAAGCATAGAGAGAACGATAGATAGAACGATAGATAGAACGATAGATAGATAGATAGATAGATAGATAGATAGATAGATAGATAGATAGATAGATAGATAGATAGACAGATGATAGGATGTTATAACGACAGACAGAATGAAAGATAGACGGATGGATACAACAACAGACAGAACAACAGAATGATAGATAGAACGACAGAACGACAGATGTATAGAAAAAAAGATGGACAGACGGACGGACGGACAGATAGAACTATAGATAGAACGATAGATAGATAGAACGATAGATAGAACGATGGATCGAACAAAAGAACAGTAGAATGATAGAACGATAGAACAGATAGATAGATAGATAGATAGATAGATAGATAGAACAACAGAACAATAGACAGACAGACAGACAGATAGATAGATAGATAGATAGATAGATAGATAGATAGATAGATAGATAGATAGACAGATAGATACAGACTTGCATTCACTTCTGGCCTTAAAAGTGACATTTCATCATTCTTGCTTTTACATTTACAACACGGAAATTCTAATACTAAACAGCTTAAGGTATTGCAGTCGTTGAAAACCCCACCCACTGTGACCTCTGACCACACCCCTTTAGCACACAGCCCAGATCAGCAGCTCCTGCTCTGTAATCGCTCTGTACAGACAGGCAGGAAACAGCGTCAGTGTTTGTGAGGTTTGAAGGTGACATGGATAAGTAGATAAAGCTTCAGACTGGGTATTCAGGCCACTGGTGAAGCATCCCAAGAGCCCTTCAACCCTCACTGTATCTCTCTCTGTATCCTTCCCACCGTCCCCCCTTTCTCTCTCTGAAGGGGTAGGAGCTTCCTCCTCCTCCCCCTCTCACCCAACGGCAGGGGAACGACCCGCAAGGTCGGAACCCTCAGTGGACGTGCCCGAGTCTCACAAGGAACCTTATTCTAATTTCAGCGCTATTCCGTTCCACTCTGGCCCATGTAATAAATCTTGTTTGGTGACAAAACGTCCAATTAAGAAGGAATTGACACAAAAAGAAAGGTGTGTGAGAGAAGTATGAAAAAAAATACAAGAAGGAATGCTGCCTCAAGGACAAAGTCTGCCGCTAATGAACGTCAGTGGCAAGATAATCGGAGTGATTGGGAAATAAGTTCTCAGATTGTGACGGGGAACGGATGGTACACTCATTAGGAACTTAAAAGCCCTAAATCTTCAAATATAAGGTGAGGTGTTACAAAGCTAAATTTAGCTGTTCAACCAAATGACATCTCTATAAATTATGAAATCTTCACTAGTGTTTAATAATATTAAACACATCCAGTTCATATTTCTCCTGCACAGTATACAATGAAATTACAAGATCCTGTTGTATTTGTACACAGGTTAGAGAACCGCTGGGTATTTCCTTTATCTGTAGTCAAGGAAATCTTGTCTATAGAGTTGTTTGGTCATTACTTAAGTTTGCAGGCCAACCCAGAAAGCTAATTCATCAATATAAACTACAAATGTCACAAGGATTTGACCTTACATGCTGGACTTTTCAAACAATTGTTGTAGCCATTATTAGCAAACTTGCATTTTTAATGCACAAAAATTTCACATTTGATATTTTAGAACAAAATATACTTGAAAATGTTCAAGTATAAAAGTGCTGTTCAGATTTAAGGACTACAAATATTCTATAAATATCACTTGATATTGGTAAATATCACAAAAAGATGTCCAGATCACATTTTACAAGAAAAAAAAAATCTTTTTTTTTTTTTTTTTTTTTTTAAATAATATTAACATTTTCTGCATTTTTCACAACAAATAATATAATACAATAATATAATATAATATATCATTAAAGGTGATCCTTATGACATGATTACTACTGTAATACATATATTTTACTGTATTATTGTACTATGATAATACGATTTTTTAAAATCAGCTTGAATGAAATGCAGTGCAACAAATACTGCTAATAGTATAGTATTAATACTAAAACAAAAACTACTATATTAATAGTTTAAGTAATATACATTTAAATTAAATATATTAAGACATTTACATTTAAATTATACAGCTCTATTTTTTCTCAGACCATGAAAATTTGATTTTTTTAATAAGAATTTCCTAGGCATGTATGTGTTTAATTATCATTAAAATGGCCAAAAAAACCCTCAATATTTAAGTATGACCTTCTTTGAGAAAAATAGAGTTTCTTGTATTAAATTATTTTCCTTTTGAGTGTTGGGTGTGGAAAAACACACCCAGACATGCTCTTGACAGGATAGACAAGATTTACCATGATCGCTGATTGTGTTTCAAGCAATTATTACATCATCCCATTAAGCAGAGTAAATTCTCTGATGAACAGAATACAACATTATAGTAAAATCCACTAATTAGCGATGGAAGCTCTAATCAGTCACTTGTTATTTAAGCAGACACTATTTGTCCAAAGCAACTTGCAGCGCACTAATTGCAGGGCCAGTCTCCATGGAGCCACATGGGGTTAAGTGCTGTGCTCAAGGGCATAATGCTGAGAGAACAGGGTTGTAATCTCCAGTTAATTCTCCAGTTCCTGGGTCACCCCTGTTTCAAACTAAACCTGCAAGCCTACTTCCATAACCTTCAGGCTATCACCACCACTCAAATCAAACTTTTTTACACATTAGATGAATACTGTACCGAAGGCAAATACAAATGTAATATTTTGAAGTGAGGATAATGAAAACACTGTATAACTGATCTATTATACAGTACGTCTCATATTAGTCTCACATCATGCCATATGTCTGATAACACATATTAAAACAATTTCCATTCTTGTTGAATGCATTTCATTCAAACATGAATATTTTCGCATCCGAATGTATCACTAGACATCTTCTAACCTCAAGTGCTAAAGATGCCACTGCCTGGTGTTATACCTTGAACGGATCATGAATGTTTCATGAGAGGTGAGACTCTGGTCTGTGGAAATGAAACAAGATACATCTCCCTATATTTTCCCAATGACATCAAAGCACTTATTGTGTCAATAAATGGTGTAGATATTAAAGGATTGCTTTTCTCAGATCTAGCACATACAAAAATTGCATTAAGATTTTGTTCTCAATGGAGCCAACAGAAAATATTTTCAATACCATCAGTTCTAGTGGTGTGGTTAAAATTTAAATTTTAAAAATGATCAAATTAGACAAGATGATTTCTAATCAAAATAACCTTTATTAAATTTAAATCTTTAAGGAGCAGGTGTATGATTTCCAAACAAGAAGCATCAGGAAATGTAATAGTCCTGCCCCCAAACTGATAAACTCACCCCATTGGTTGTTGCGCTGGGCTGGAATCAGCAGATGAATTGCTTGCTTATACTGTAGTTGTCTCTGTCTTCCTTTTAAGCTGGAATAGAGAAAGTATTTAAAGATATTTAATAATGTTTGAAAAACATGTATGGTTTTTTAAAACATTTAATAGCAACAGTTAACTGCACGACCTTTTGGGGTCAGTAAGATTTTTTTGTTAAAGAAATGATTACTCTTATTCAGCAAGGACATATCAAAATAATCAAAAGTGTCAGTAGAGACTTATAATGTAAAATAAATGCTGTTCTTTTGAACGTTCAAAGAATCTTGAAAAATAAAAAATAAAAACTATCATGGTAGAACCGTATCAGCACAAACATTTTTAACACTAATAATAATATTTCTTATTGCTTCTTGAGCACCGAATCAGCATATTAGAATGATTTCTGGAAGATCACGTGACACTAATATATATTAAAATAGAAAACAGTTATTTTAAATTGTAACAATATTTCACAATATGGTTTTTACTGAATTTTTGATCAAAATTTTGATTTTGGTCAGCACAACTTCTTTCAAAAACATAAAAAGATAACTTCCCAACCACAAACTACTACTACTACTACTAATAAATAATATTATTAAAAAAAAGTAAAAAGTAAAAACTAAATCAGACAAACATAACAATATCAATACAGTATACAATACAGGACAGTGCCTGCAACAAAATATGAACAAAGTTGACATTGCAGTGTTTAAACTGTATTTTTGTGGCTTTCCTGTTTCTCAGCTACTGATTATGTTAGAAAATGAGAATTGTCTTGAGAAAACCTTGAATAACATGACCTCTGACCTGTTTCTGAAAAACATATTCGGCTAGAAACAACTAATGTCATAATCTGTAAATATTTAAACGGAATCAGGACATTTTGAGAAAGCCTGCATTAGCATTCATTATTTAATTAGCTTATGATAACACATATGGAGTATCTACGTACCTCCAACAAACGCCGTTCGGCACGAAAACAATTACGTTGGCTTGTTTAAAGCGCTTAATTCGACTCACATGTGCATCTGTTGTGCTACAGGAAGCAGAGGCATGAGTTTTGAAAAGCAAATGAGTTGAACTAAACATATCCCTCAGAGTCAAAACAATCAGTTATCGCCAGATCAATGCACATCAGTGAAGCCAGAGCCATCGGATCAAAACTCCTTCCTCTCACCATTACATCACTCCCATGTTGTCACCGTGATGACGCTCCCCCATGGTAACAAATGGAGCCATCAGTGAGGCTCAGAGGAGGCTGGTGCTCCCTCCCATTTACAAACTCCTTCATCAAATCCCACCGGGCCCTGCGTTGATTACTCCCGCAATTAGCAGTGTCAACTCCACGATATGGATTAAGTGGTCAGGTTTGGGTCTGGGAGCTAATTAGTCGTCTCCCTCTCTTTATGATTTGTTGATTAATTATGAATATTTAGTTAGGAAAAGGGATGTTAATTATTAATCAAAATTAAATTATCTGGTGTAATTAACCACAAAGTTTCCATTTTTTTAGTCTTCACAGTGTCTGCTTGTTGGATGTGAACAGGAAGTGTTGAGCGATGAAGAATCGGGTGGTGGGGGGGGGTGGTGTTACGACACGCAGTGAACAGTAAAGGTTAACACAATGTTTACATTGCATCTGGGACGCATCACGGCGGGAATATTCTGAATGTTGCGTTGAGTTTATGCTGTATCGTTTGGGGGAAACGTGACGGTCTCATCAATCCATCCATACGTCAATGTATCCGTCTAGCTAGCCATTCGTCAATCATTCTGTTCCTGTAGTGTAAACAGACACTGGTTAACCCAGCTGAAGCAAGACTCAATTCTTTGTCTCTGAACTGGAACATGGAGGTGAGGGGAGTCTGGTGATGAAAACCACTATATTCATCTTAATCGGTGACAAAAACACACACACACACACGCAGACTCTGTTCCAAAACCTAGTGAGCTGCCCTCTAAAGCTGCATACTAACAGAAAAGAAACCTCGTAAGTGACATAAGTGAATCTACATAGGCAGGCACACAAGTAACATTCCACGTGGGAGACTCAAGAGTCATATGCATATGTGAAATACACATTTTTCTCATATTTCACTAAGTAGCGTACACTGCAAAGCAGGTAACGTAATACTGCATTAAATATACACAGTACAGAAAATTTTGGCAACCTTGGTTTCACACTATTTTCATTTTAAATAAATGTTAATTATTTTCTGATTTTCAGTATTCGGTAAATTATAAATATTTACATGTATGCATTTTGCCGTTTTTATCCAAAGAAACTTACAGAAGAGGATTAAAATTATTTATATGCTGTAAACAAAGCTATTTATATAATCTAATTTTACGTATTAAATTAATTCTCAGATTTATAGAACAAAGTAAAAAGTATATAATAATAATATGTATACATTATTATTTGAATATAATTTTAATTTATTTAATACCTCAGAGAAAGCAGAAATTTAAATAAATTATAAAAATGAATAATAAATATAATAAATTATATATATTATATATATACACAAACACACACATTTAAATTTTATGAATTCAGAGATATCACTATATTTTAAGATTTGCATTATTTTACTGTACATTCAGATTTGTATATATGTATTTAGACTTAAAAGGTTATTCAGATTTGTGTTCAAATATTCAGACTTGCAACTAAATATTAAGATTTATAAATAAAGTTTAAAATTTACATTTAAATGTTTAAAAATTTTCTTATATTTTCAAGATTTCTAAATATAGTGTATAATGAGATATTTGAGATATTTGATATTTGATAATGAGTAATTATATCCTGTTAGGGCCTTCATAATATATGTGTATGACACATGCAACTGCAATCCTAGTGCGCAATGAAATCGGCTACTTTTTGGAAGCGTGTCTTTCCTGTCAGGCGCGTAACTGCGATGCCTTAAAATGCTGCCTATGGATGCAACTCACTATGTTTTGGAACACAAGCTCATCGCAGTGTCCTCAGCCATCCCCTTTTATTTACATTACCTATGAATCAACGCTTCAATGATTATCTTCTGTTTACCAAGATGGAGCAATACGGCGATATTTATCGCTGTGCCCTGGCTAAATATAGCCGTGTAGCCACGGCACCCAGCAACACTGTGGGAGGTTCGGTTCAACTGTTGGTCTTTAGGCTGACAAGAGGCAGAATTCCTGATGAATGCTTCTTTTCATCTGTGTGGCTGTGTGTATTTGACTAAGTAAATATTTAGCCACATTGGACTTGGCTGCTGATTCTACCCAGATGGACGGATTGATGCCTCAGTGGCAAGGCTTGCCAAAGACAATCCAGAGACCTTATGTAAGTACCGCCCGGCTCTGCAGAGCAGATTGAGGGCTGAGGTGACTAACCGCTATTTACAACTGATCTGGAATAATTCACTTAAACTATTCCTCAACCCCAACTGTAATGACTAATGCTACACTGCTAATTCAGGAGACCAGATGATCCATCGTAACGCTGAGAGATGAGGTATCGTGGTCATTGAATTGCCATAATGTTGGACGACATCACATAAGACTCGACAACAAAACCATTCTGGTCGTAAGCTCAGTATTAATCTCATCGTGTTTGCTTTTGTCTAGAAGGACGACTCCTTAATGATTGAACAAATAGCCAAACATCATACTCATCGTTTCGCATAAACGGCCACATTTCCTTTCACATTTATATCAATTCATCGTAATGGCAAACATATTCGGATGCACGGAGAGGGTCAATGAGTGGAGACGTCAGCATACATCAATTCATACACAACTTTTCAGTGCATTTCTTCCTTGTTTCTCTTTCATTTTCTGTGAGACTGTGACAAGATCGAGGAGATAATCGGATTTATCATAATCACCAAAAGCTATGCATGACGCGGCCAATTTACATGAAATAAATATAAGCTGGGATAAGTCCTGCCTCTGAGCTGTGCTTCACGATATCACAACTGCAGGTAAATTTGAATGACAGAGCATAAAGACCAGAAACAAACAGGAAAAGAGAGAGAGAAAGAAAGAGGGGAGACTGAGACAGATAAAAGTGTGTGCGCTCATTACTAACTGGGAAATAAATAGGGGAGACCAGGGGAAACATTTTTACATTTTTCTTCATTACTCACAGATTACTAACAAATCTATTTCTTTTAACTGAAAATGCAATAGAATTCAAATGTCTAAAATATGAAATTTAATCTGAAAATATATATATATATATGAAAAATATACTATAATATCATTTCCAACATTATTTTCAAAATATTTAAGTTTCTACATTTCATTAATTATTTTCGTCACAAATCCAGTAAGCAAATCTGTGAGACTTGTGATTCTGATGATAAAACAATCTACATCATTGGCCGATATACATTAATGTTCTCAATTAATACTTTTATTCAGCAAAAACACATTAAATTGATTAAAAGTAAGAGTAAAGACATTTAAACTTTAGAAAAGATTTAGCTGTCAAATAAATTCTAGTATTTTGAATTTTCTATTCATTAAAGAATCCCGGACAGAATAAATTACACTTCAAAATATACTGAAACAGAAAACATTTATTTTAAATTGTAATAATATTTTACAATATCACTGTTTTAATGTATTTTTGATCAAATAAATGTGGCCTTGATAAAGATAAATGACTTCTTTCAAAAAAAAAAAAAAATCTTATCCACTCCAAACTTTTGAGTAGTAGTGTCAAGTCATTCTCTTTCTGACTCATCCTGCACTATACAGAGTTTTGTCCAATCAAATGCTCTGTAGAATAAGAATGTCCCTCGCTTTTTTCCCCACATACAGTCGACTAGCAAGTACTGTAGGTTCGTGGCTGTGACAAAACTAAACTCTTCTGGATATTTAAAAAAAAATCAAAAATAAATGAGCCATTCCATATACTAGCTAAACACAGGACAACTGCACTCATCATGTTCATCAAAAACCAAGATAATACATTGCCTCAAAACTTGAAGCACCAGAAGAAAAATCACCTAAAATATTTTCTCAAAATCAAACTTGTTGAACAAGTGCCATCCCTCTTGCTTGTTTGCTACAAAAAAAAAAATCAATAGTACTGTAATAGTGATGAATCTAGATTGCGATTCCTTTCAGAATGCATTTTTAAATGCATTAACTTACATTTGACCACAACTCTGACAGGGCCGTGAGGTCACTTGCCTCTTCATGAAGTCATCAGAAACTGATGTGTCCTTCTCATCAGATAAAATCAACTCAATCCTGTGCAAAAGCAATATTTATGAGCCACCGTCCCTAGAAACATGCCAGAACTTGAGTTCCTCTTTGTGCCTGTGCAGGGATACGCTGCGGTCTGATTGGCTCAGTGAAATACGACGACTGAATAACGAGCGTCTCTAAACCCGATTAAGGGAGGGAGCCATTTTGTCTTCTCTCCTTTGCTTTTCGCTAATTACACAGAAGCTTCAAAAGAAATTACACACATCGTGACTGACCCCAAAGTGACGGCTATACAGGCGTGCCGCGCTATTGGCGTGTTGTGAAATGACAGTATTATATTAGAATTAGAGTCCAGTCGTGATTTCTCACAAAGTACCATTGTGTTTAATATAATCGTTGCAGAAACATACAAATGACGGACCCTTGGTATCATTGTTTCATGATCAAAATGAAATTACTACGGTGTCTTCGGCACGGCTCTTCAAGGCTTCTTTTGTTTCCCTGCCCTGTTCCAGCCGCATTGATTTCCTACAGGCCTGAATTAGCATTCGTCTTTCTCTCCCTCTCATTAATCAATTTACACACTCTCTCTTTCTCTAATTGCTGGCCGATGCCGGTTATTAAAAGCCCTTTCAGAATACTCCACGGATAAGCCGAGCACAAATCCCCGCTCCACTGCAGCAAACGCCTTTTCTTTTTCCGCCGCTGCCGAGCGGTCTTCTGTTATTCTTAAAACGTAGGCAATATGTTTGGAGAATTGTAATGCTCAGCCCACAATTGTCCATAATGAGGTGTAGGTGAATGTTGTAAGTGGCAAAGCCCTGAGGAAATACGATCTAGTCATATTTGGAAATTGCAGGGGCTGAATGAATTACACTGAGACGGCGG
>JAFVLL020029100.1:45000-58574 GCA_021397915.2 Tor tambroides | reverse complement strand
CAAAGCGACTTACAAATAAGAAAAAGTAACTAAAACTAAAAGTCAAAACTCTGTAAATACTATATATACACACACATTTAAGAAAATAAAGAAATAAAAATAAAAAAAGTACTCCAAATAAAGTTTAATTATCATTTTTATATCAGAAAGTCTCAAGCGATATGTCAGTAAATATGTTAATAGATCTGAACTAAACTTAGTATGAAATAAATGTATTTTAAATATGTAACTTTTTTAGTAGGGTTCTATTGTCTTTAAAACACTGCCATGTACTGACAACCATTTATGTAAACTAAAATAGACTTTAATGTCATTTCTCTTAAAGCTTGTAAGTCATGTATTTAAACCCAGGTGAAAAACAAGTACACTTCCATAATGTACTTAAAGTGCTCTATTTCCACGCACTACTTTTGTACTTAATATACTAAAAATGTTTCCTTAGTACTTCTTAAGATAAACTTAAGATCATCTAAGTGTACTCAACTGTGCTATTTTGAGACACCATGAATATGAACTAAAATGCACTTTTAACATACTATCTTTGTATTTAAAAATGTATTTAGTTACCACTTGTAGTACACTTGAGTGTACTAGTGTATGAAAGATGGGTTCAAGTGTGCTACAAGTGGTAACTAAATACATTTTTTAAATACAGAGATAGTATGTTAAAATAGTATGTTACATTCAGTACAATTAAGTACACTTTTCTTTCAAGGTTTGCTGCAATTTTTGATTTGAAACAAATGATTGAAACATGACATTTAAATAGGTAGAAGCTGTACTCATATGCACAAAAAATAGCATTTCAGAGGTGTCACCAAGATGGCCGCTGAGTAAACAGAATCATCTCTCTCATGTGCTTCATGTGAGGATCAGTATTTCTCATGGCGTATGTGTCGAGTTGTTGTCTATGTAGAACATCCAGTCTAGTCAATCACAAAGCTAATGTAAATGACAGTTAGGATGCCTTAGACAGCAAGACAGCACTAGATTGTGTTTTCTATGCATGGTAGCACATTAAAGAAACTCCTGTTGAAATTTCAGTGTGTAGTTCTTGTAGAATAAATGAATTACCAGAAATGTCAGAGAGATGTAGAAGGAAAGCAGGACACTGTCACACCCCTGTGTTATTATGTGTGTGGTGTCGTGAGGCTCCAGGCTTTAGTCTTTTACGAGACACTCTGTCAATAAGCCGTCTGTTACACCTCACACTCATGCCTCATGGCATTGATTGAGGAATTACAACGCTGCAACTCCTCTCTCTCTCTGTGTGTGTCTCTCTCTCTCTCTCTTTGCTGCCGGTGGCCTGCAACTCTGATCTCTGTAGGCGTGTATCACAGCATGGGTTTGCATGTGTCCTGTTGCGTTTCACTCGTGCGACTCGATGGGAGTCAGTGTATGTTTGTGTCTCACTGTTTCCTAGAGTGTCTTTGTGCTTCATGTCTCTCCAAGCAAGTTTTTTTTCCTTTTTTTGGCACTATGTGAGATGCACCATGTGTCTTGAAACAGATTTTTTCCCCCCACCATCTTAGTCATAATGTACTTTCAATTTTATGATGACTCAGTCAGGAGGTTTCTAAAAATAAGCCTGTGTGCTGTAGGTTTATGATAGTATATTATTTACTTTAATTACATGCTCTCATCATATATTCCATACTGAAAACAAATGGCAGGGGGCTTAAGCTTAAAGAAATGAGCACTGGGTCAGAATCAGATCTGAATAGTAAATGTAAGACTTTCATGTGGTTTAGCATCATTTATGAATTTAGAGCAATATATTGATTGTGGTTAAAAGCATTTCTTTGGTTTCCTATTAAACTGTTTAAATTAAAGTAGTACACACACACACACACACACACACATACACAGAGAATGAATTTGAAAAATTAAGAATTTAGCAGAATATTTTATTAAATTAATTGGAGTCCATATTCTCAATTACATTAGTTATGTGAGAGGAAAAGCCTGGAATTTATGTGAAAATTTATTGAAAATTCTGTAAAAAAAAAAATATATGAGAAACAATCAGTGGTATTTTAATATTACTTTCATATTACTTTATAATATTTATTCATTATAATCAATAGTATTTATTTATAGCTTTTATTACTATTTTGAATTAGATTTTATAATATTTTCAGTTTTCATTTTAATATCAGTGTAATTTTTACTGATTTTGTTATGTGCTTTTGTCATTTTTTTTTTAGATATTTCTATTTAGCTTAAATATATTTTTATTAAATCTTTAGTAATTTTAGTACTTCAACATAAACTTGTTTAATTTCTCTTCTTCGTTGAAGTTTTTTAAGTTTACATTTTTCATTGGATATTTGTATTTTATTTCTTTTCAGCTTTATTTCAGTGATTTTTAATCATTTTAATTTTAGTTACACTATAACAATCCTGGAACCAGTGGGCTTTGGCATCATTATTGTGTCAAACCTGGTGCATGTGTTATATTTAAATATATTTGTGACTGCATATGGCAGTTTTTGGTGCTTGGCCTTTTCTTGGCATTTGCTTTCATTTTCGTCTCCTTTTGTGTTCCATAGAAGAAAGTGATACATTGTTTTGAAGGTGAATAAATAATGACAGAATTTTAATTTCGGGGTGAAATATCCCTGATGAGGACACACTAGAAACCCATCCTGTAGGCCAGTGTCTGATGCCCAGCTTTCACTGGTGTCCTACTAAGCCAGTCTTTTTTTACAGCAGGCACATATGGCATGTCTCTGTATGGTAAGATCATACAAAAGTATTTCGATGAGTACTTACCAGAGCACTTGTTTTTTTGTGTGTGTATAGTGGGGTTGTGAGGTCATCACAGTCTATTTTGCACATGTGCTATAGATCCAGGTCCAGGATGGATACATCAGCATGCCTCTCTCTCACCCAATAATTATTGACTGTGTTATGTGCTATGGCTTATTGGCTTCACGTTCTGCCAGCTTGAATTACATCCCTCAACGTCTGGTCACGTACTCCACCAGCCGAGCTTCCAAACTCAGACATCTCCTGTGATTTTGGAGGAATTAGAATTGACATCTTTGAACTTCCCTTTGAATCCTGCAGATTTAGGTGCATTAAGAAAGGAGGAAGGTGGCTTACGTTGAGATGCGTCATGGAATAAAGAGTTTACCTCACTTCCGTTTGGTTTTCCCAAATGAGTATGACCGTGCACAGCAGAATTGCCCTGGAAAATATGTGTCTTTTGTTAAGATGCGTATACACACTCACTTCCTGGCGGTCCGTGCTCCTCCCACCCAGATTTACATCAGTCAGGTTGTCAGGCCTTCATTGCCCTTATCAGTTAGCGAACAGGTCGATGGCGAGGAGGAGGGCAGTGACAGTTTTCCATCATTCATTGTGCATTTCCCAGGAAGTGACAGCAGACTGTGTGCTGCAGCAACACTGGGGAACGACTGCCGCTAGCTAATATCGGTTTCCAAAGGAGTCATCCCCATGAGAGGCATTTGATAATCCCCTATTTGTTTTATTGGAGACCTTTGTACTCTACAAAGTGTAATTGGTGCTTTCTAAGGCAGTCATCAATATTACTATCGGTCATAGATAAATCAGTTCAGCGCTAACCCTGCCCACAGCAAATTCTGTAGATTTCGTTGGTCATGTTGAAACAAATTCTAACTCCTAACCTCAGTGTTGCAGTTACTTTTAAAAGTAATGCATTACAGTATTGTGTTACTCCACATGAAAATGAACTAATTGCTGTACCTAGTTACTTTTTATGGAAAGTAATGCATTACCTTGTCATCTGGGCTGGGCTTGCTTATTGGTTTTTAATAACAAAAAGGTTATGTATTTGACAACTGTAAAGGCCCTTTCTATGGTGGCCCAGTAGTGCACAACACAACAAATTGCAACAACACAACGCATAGGACTAGTTTTGTTGTGTTGTGCTAATTTCATTGTGTTGCAGCTTGTTTCTGTTGTGCTGTTCTAATTTTTTTGTGTTGCAGCTTGTTTCCATTGTGTTGTGCTAATTTTGTTGTGTTTTGCTGTTTGTTTCCATTGTGTTGTTCTAATTTCATTGTGTTTCCACTTGTTTCCATTGTGTTGTGATAATTTTGTTGCGTCAGTGAATAAATGGGGAAAAAAACTAACTTGTGTTACTTATGTGAAAACATAACGTATTTTGTCGTAAATTTAAAAGTAATGTGTTACTTTACTAGTTACTTGAAAAAAGTAAGCTCATTACATAATTTGTGTTACTTACCTACACTGTATATAGCGTTGAGTAATACTTTTTGATAGTCCACTTTAGACATTATCAGAAACTTGACAACTCCATGTCAACTAATTCTCATTACAGTATTAGTAGGTTGTTAGGTTAGGTTTAGGGTTGACATGTACTTGAAAAGTTACTTAAAGTCAGTAGAATATCTCTTGGGACATCAGAATAAAGTGTTAGATATGAAGTAGATAGTCTACTAATACTCCAATGACTAGTAGTTGACATGTAGTTGGAAAGTTACAAATAATAGAATGTCTATACTGTTAGTCCTACTAGAATGTCTAAAGTGGACCATCAAAATAAAGTGTTAGCTAATATTGGTTGTGCATCCTGATAAACAGCATTACTGTTTGTCACTATCAGATCCATCCATGATATTCTGAACTCTGAACAGAATCCATGATGTCTGAACTTTTCTTGATAGGTAACTGTTTGATTGAGTTGACCTGAGAAATAAGCTGTGGGTGGGTTTGTATGTAACTGTTTTGGGAAGAAATCATGCTTCTTACTCACCAGTTATATTGGTGCCGTGACCCGGCGAGTGAGGTTCAGGGACGCGAGCGTATTGTAGCCCAGCTGGTAAGAGCCGTGCAGGTAAATCTCATTCCCCTGCACTCAAAAGGCACACTAGACACTAGAGTCTGTGGTCTTTAGGATACTTTTTAGCCATTTTCCATGTCGGTTCATGCTGGTCTGAATCCTGCTCAGAGTAGTGCGAGTAAGACCAGTTACACTTTTATTGAGGGAGAGACCCAAACCATAACTTGCTGAAAAAACATCTCAATCCAGTCTAAACTGATTTGTATCTAGCCTGTTGGCTGGTTTCAGAGCAGTTGTGGGCACTTTTCAGCTATTTCACCCAGGTAAACACCTGCTTGGCCAGGCTGGGACCTGCAAACAACAGCAAACCAGCTTAGTTTTTTTTTTCCCAACAAGTTATCTAGAGACCAGAATATCACAGACCTAAAGGCCCAGGTGTACTTCATTTTCCGCGTTCCGCTCTGTCTCGCACACAGCTGAGCACACAAGCCTTTCAAAGCATACTCCATTGACCGAGAGAGCGTGGATACACCGGTGCGCACTAGTGGACCTTTGTTTTAAAGTGGTCAAATCACTCACACATTCACTACTGTTGGCACAAGTCCGGACACAAAAATCAGGCTGTACGCAGAGGTGTGCATGGACATCAGCAGAATGTGCTGAAGGCGAAAATTACGTCCCACGGACTGGAACACGAACAAGGGAAGTATACTTTAGGGTGGACTCTTAACTTGGACCAGAAAGTGGTTCCACCCACAAACCACCTAAGATGTCCTAGATACCATCTAGAACCCCCCAGTAATCACATAGTAATGTGCTAAAAAACACTCAGAACACTTTAGCTTCTGAAAAGCTACACCTAAGTATGATGATAGCAAGTTTTACACTTGAAAACACTGCTTACATATTCTTCAGATAATGTAAAAATATTAGTGCTGTCAAAATTAGCAAGTTAATGTATGCGATTAATTTTTTCAGTTCAGCAGCATTAAAAATAGGTAACGCAGTTAACGCAGAGGCAGAGCTATGGTTGACCATCCCACTCACAACTGCTGCTTCTGTCTCTTTTTTCTTGACAAGAATTGTGTTTATTTAGAAGCAGAACATCTTTATGAGCACATCAGACGGGAGACTTTTCAACTTTGCCTCAGCTCCAGGCGCTAGTCAAACGAGCGCGGAAAAAGGTACAGGTGACGAGGAGCTTCAGTAGAACAACCCTGAACTGCGGTCAGATGAGATGCTGTCAGGCCATGCTTTCCTGTCCTATCAGCCGATACTGTTCAGTTGCATGCACAAATGCGCTGTTGCGCTGTATATAAAGCACAAAAGAAACTATGACCATGCAATATCGTAGTTATGACTTCAGTTAAGTCATGAAGTTAACAAAAAGGTGATTAAAGCTGCCTTAAAAATGTGCATGCAATATTTGTTATATATGAGTCACATTTAAAAATAAAATTGTCCTGGACCACACCAGCACCGTCTCCCTCATCTAACACACCCGATTCACTTTAAGACTTTAAGACCTGAAGTGGGTCAGAAAAGGTAAAAAGTTGTAAGAAAATATGATGCATGTCAGATCCGTGTCATGTTCAGCAGCAGAAGCTCTCAAATCAGCCAAAATAACCTTATAACTCAGCTGGTGTGATGTCTGTTAATCAAAGAACAAAAGAAAAAAGTGTTTGATAACTTTATCCAATTTCTGTATATTTCCTACTTGCTGAAGGGCACAGGTAAATATGACATTTATTATATGTAAAGATTGATTTAAGTTCACTTAAATTAGAAGTTATTATTTTTTATAAATCTAATAAATATTAAAATTGATAGCTCTCAATAATACAGTAATGTTGAATGGATATAGTCAATGGTTAAATATTAGGAAAAAAACAATTTCATAGAGTCATCAGTAGTAGTATTGGTATCAGTTATACTCGCCTTCAGTCATAAAAAAGATGGCATTAAACAAATATTAAAAGTATACTGTCTTTATGTTGTTTCTACATTAATTTGAAGATTGCATGTGAAATTATTTTAATATAAAAGTATATTTAAAAACTTGAATGGTAGGTGGGATTAATCGCAATTCATTTCAGAAAAATGTGTGATTAATTTGTTATTTTTTTTAATCGACTGACAGCACTAAAAATATACATTTAATCCGATCATACTGAACAATTAGAATCAGTGTCAATGCTGTTAGTTCATCATTTACACACCCCTCAAGTTGTTCCAAACCTGTATGAGTTTCTTTCTTCTGTTGAACACAAAAGAAGATATTTTGATGAATGTTGGTAATCAAACAGTTGACGGTAGCCATTGGCTTCCATGGCTATCGCTTTAACTATCCCATAGTACTTCTCTAAGATACTACTATGCACCTTTAAAAGGTACAAAGTTGTCCTTTTAATAGTATTGACCCAGTGATAAGCTGTTGTACCCACAAAAGGTACCATTTTGGCAATTTTTTTGACAGTGTAAGCCCTGCCCTTTTTAGGTCCCACATTTCATGCTAATTTAAATGCTTATACTATTTCTATGGTGGGTAATATTAGCTGCACAGGTGCAAACTGCTAGATGAGGCGCTGATGAGACACTGCGGCGAAACCGTCGAGTTCACTCATCACCTCTGCAGTCAGATGGGTGAGAGGGTTCGTTTACAGAGGCGTGGGGGAGACAGCGTGTCACCGGGGGTTAAAACATCAAGAAAGTCTGACAGCAGTCAAAGAGCAAACGGAAAGAGGGTACATGAATGGTTGCCTGGCAACAGAATTAGGCAGTTTTCAGCTTTGGTTTCCAGTCAGAAAAAGATGTGCTTTGCTTTCAGTGTCCATATAGAGATTGTCATCTGTCATTTACCAAGCAAATGTGCGTGAACGTGTGCACACCAGGGCCATATCCATCATAATCAAAGCAGTGGGACATTTCCACCCCAGTAGGCAAATAGTATGTCTTTCACAATGGCCGATACCTAAAATGGTACCTATACCCGGTCTTGAAAATTTAGATGTTTGTAAAGTGGTGTAAATCGAAAATGTGTAGGGTTATGGCTGCGATTTCAGTGCTGTGTATTGCAATCAGGCTGCGTATAATGAGTGTATGGTGTGAGAAACCGTTTGAGTGAAAGATTTGTTGTTTTCATGAGACAAGCCAGTTAGAAAGATGGAGAGGGAAAAGATTGAGAGTAATTGCTCTGTAGAGAGAGATAAAAGAAGACTGAATAGGGAGGAAGGAAAAAGACAGCAGTGATTTTGGAAGGACGCAATAAAAGAAACAATGCTGGCCTGGAAAAAAAGCAAGCCAGAGAGAGAGAACATGTTAGAAAGAGGAAGAGAGAGATGAGAAAGAGCGGTCAGTTTTACGCCTCAGGTGGAGCCCTGTCTTCATGCCACTGTCAGATTGCGTGTGTGTGTGTGTGTGTGTGTGCATTCACCCTGCACTGCAAGCGCTTTTCATTAGCTTCATTTTCACATAACAAAGCAGCAGTCACAATCTCCTCTTCACTATAGCTAGCATCAGAGCCCCTCTCTGTCAATAGCTGTCCAGAACCACGCAAGCTGTCTACCTAGGCATCATAGGTGCACTACAGGCATGACAGTTGTTCCAAAATGTAGGCAGCAATATTATGCCTCATTTTGGGCAAATTCTAAAACAGAATTGCACGTATCCTTCCCTGAAAAATCGATGTCAGAGTGCATTGCAACAACTTCTAAGAAAATCTAAGATGGAGGATGAGTCAAGAAAACAATACTTGTTAATACAAGTTAAATTAATTGATTAAAAAAATGAACTAATTATTTGCATGTTTGTTCTGAAATTAATCGTGATTAATCCCACCGAACATTAAAGTTTTTAAATATACTTTTATACTGCAGTAATTTCACATTAAATCTACAAATGAATGTAGAAACAACAAAGACAGTATATTTTTAATATTTGTTTAATGGCCTCTTTTTATGACTGAAGGTGAGTATCACTGATACCAATATTACTCATGTAATATAATTACTTATGTAATAGCAAATTGTTATTTTTTTCCTAATATTTAACCATTGGCTATATCCATTCAACATTACAGTATAATTGAGAGCTATCAATTTTAACACTTATTAGACTTTTAAAAAATAACAACTTCTAATTTGAGTGAACTTAAAACACATAATCCCATTATAATAAATGTCATATTCACCTGAGACCTTCAGAAAGTAGGAAATATACAGAAATTGAATAAAGTTATCAAACACTAAATTCTAAATTAAATATAGATGAATCCTTAAAGCTACAAAAGTTATTGATTTACTCTTTTTTCTTTTGTTCTTTGATTAACAGACATCACAGCAGCTGACTGCTATGACTTTAAGAGCTGCCTCTGCTGAATGTGACACGGATCTGACACGCATGCTCGTAGTTTCATGCGCACTTTAATATGAAATGATACAGGCTACAGCGTGCACCACCGTATTTGCGTGTGCAATTGAAGAGCATACACTACGAGCACAGTATAACGGCTGACAGGACAGGAAAATTATTTTTTACTTACATATGACCTGACAACATCTCATCTGACCACAGTTCACTGTTGTTCTACTGAATCTCCTCGTCACCTGTATCGTTTCTGCGTTCGTTTGACTAGCGCCTGGTGCTGAGGTGAAGTGGAGTGTGCATCTGAAAAGTCTCTCGTTTGATGTGGTCGTAAAGACATTCTGCGTTTAAATAAATGCAATTCTTGTCAAGAAAAAAGAGACAGAAGCAGCAGTTGTGAGTTGGGTGGCCAACCCTATCTCCACCCCTGCTTTAACTACATACAATTTTTTTAGCGCCGTAAAAAACTGGAAAAATTAATTGCCTGCGGTAACACGCTAATTTTGACAGCGCTAAGTTAAATAAAATCTAAAGTGTACTCTTTTACCTAATATTTTGTGCTTTTAAGGCTTTGAGTATCACATTGTTAGCTTATCAACATGCTAACGTCAAACCATTCAAGTCTCTTGAACAGTTAAAGGAACTCTTTATGTGTTGTATGTCGCACAGGTTTATATACAGCGTTCTGAATCATCTTATGTGGCTACATTTCTGTTAGGATGATGCCTTTGGGCCCATTCACACAGGACACATCCTAGCATTAAAAACAGCTAGACGGAGCGTGACAGAATTGAACAGAAGGCATGTTTATAGCGGCATTAACACCCATACACCTTTGCTAATGGGTAGCCTACTTGACATCAGGTACTTTTGGGAATTTGTTGTTCTGGCATTTCGCTAATTATTATGCGTGCAGTTTTAATGAGCTAATATAATTTGAAAGACTACATGAAATATTTGTGTTTTTAAAATGTTCATTTGTCACACCGCAGGACCATTAAAAATAAAACCATTAAAGGCAAAAAAGTGTTTGAAAATCATAATAAATAGCTTCTTAAACTTACATTTTCCATGCACTTTTGTAACCCAATCTCATGAAAGTGCGTTTCAGTGGCACGATTTTCTGTTTCTATTTGGCGTACTATTTTTATGCTGAAATTGACTTTGGCGTACATATGATACGCAATGGTTAGGTTTAGGGATGTGTGGTAGGTGCGTATTATACGTATGCCAAAATGTGTATCATATGCATGCTAACAAAGTGCATATAATATGCACGCAAAAACAGCGCTCAGGTTCACCCGATTGGGCTATTCTTTTAAAACCGACATTGATTTACAGTGCTGCATGTCATAAACTATTTTTAACTTGACATAGCATCTTAAAAAAGACATGCTCATGGTGTGAAACGTGCTGTAACGGACAAAGACGCTTGCCTATTCCAGATTTACCACAGACCAACAATTAGTGCAGACAAAACGCAAGAACATGTCCTGTGTGCACAGCCCTTCAGAAGACAGCTGCCAATGTAAGCAGTAGACAGCAAGGCAGCATGCTGGCTTTTTTTCTGTCAACTCCATATGTTCAGTGCATTCATGAAAATCTTTCCTTGTGCTGCCTGAACCCACTGAAGTTAATCCTAACCTGCCTTTCATGCGAAAACCGTCTTTACGGCGCTCTGCGCTCCCACGACGGAAAGCCTCGTCTGCTTTTATAGTGTGGGATGAAATGTGTTATGGCTCATATACTCGTTCGTTCGTACTCCTTTGAGAACAGTTAGAAGCCGTGAATAATCTCTAGAAATTGCTTCCATTGTGATTACAGCGCAGGAAGTGTAAAGCGTTCTGGTGGAGTTGTCTTCTTGCTTTGCTACCTGTATTTCGAATTAGCATATCATTTGGGTGAAATTAATTTATGTAGATTAGTCCTGGTTGATTGTTGGCTGTCTAATCAGATTGTGTGTGAGTGAATGTGAACGTGTGTACGTTGGCCCCAGTTCCTCGTATGAAGCCGGTGGTTTACGTGCTCTACGTCCCAGATTTGTCTCACTGTGGTTTTTCAGCTCTTTGAAGCACATTTCTCTTTCGCTTCCCTGCAATTCCATACTCATTATAGGGGCTTATGAACATGCCCTGCTATTACATCTTGCTTTCAATGTTCCCTTAAGTGCTGTCAACAGGGTTCAAAATTAACCCTTGCCAAGCTCCACTACAAGAAAAATTCAGCTTTAATGAGTTTCTCACCAGTTGTTATATATGTTAATAAAAAATAACACAAAATTACAATTTCATTGCTGGAAGATTTTCTTAATTCAGCCATATTTCATATACAGTATGTCTAGTTATTTTGTTTATTTTTGTTGAATGGAAATCAGAATCAACCCTCATGCATATCTGAGCACATCAGTGAGGTTTTTGTTCCTGAATGAGTCAGAGTGTTTTTGAGTCACTTGAGTGAATGATTCATTGACTTACTCATAAAGGCAGTTGCTTCTTTAATTCCTAAATGAATCTGGTTTTGAACAAATCAGTTAAGTGAATGATTCATTGACTCACTCATAAAAGCAGTCACTTCTTTCATTCCAGAATAAATCAGTGTTGTTAATTGAGTCAGTAGAGCCAGTGATTCAATGACTAACTCATAAAGACAGTCACTTCTTTTTTTACTTGAATGAATCTGTGTTGTTAAATGAGTCAGCAGAGTCAGCCATTCAATAACTTATTCTTAAAGGATTGTAGCTTGTTTCTATCAGTGTTTTTAAACAAATTGATTAAGTGAAAGATACACTGACTCAGTCATAAAGACAGTCATCTGTTTCAATCTTGAAAGGAATTAGTGTTGTTGAATCAATCAGTTGAGTTGATCATTGAGACATTTGCTTTTTTTAATTCCTGAATGAATCAGTGTTGTTTAATGAATTCATGATTTAATGACTCACTCATCAAGACAGTCCCTTGTTTCGTTCCTGAATGAATCTTTATTGAATTAATCAGTTGAGTCAATCATTCAATATCTTACTCATAAAGAGTCACTTGATTCATTGTTGAATGAGTTTTGTTGAATGAATTGGTTGAGTAAATTGCCTTCTTCTGCCATAACAGTATAATATATAGAAAGAATTACGAAAAAATCTCCACCACTAATACAGTGCAGTTAAAATATGTCATAATTTTATGAAAGCTGCTCAACCAATCAAATTCAAGGCTTGAAGTACATGTATCTCATTTGCTATACATATGCTGCTACAAGTAAAATGGGACCCTTGTCATCAAAAACAACACCAATAAACACACAATACCCTTTGACTGAAACAACAGCTATCATTCATCTTGTCCTCCCCCATCTACACCGACCGTGGTGCTTGTTGGCGCGTCTGAGTCAGAAAGCAGCTAGGCGGAAAGGGAATATTGATGGGGAAGGCTGGCCAGTGCTTGCACCTTGATGCAGATATTAAGCAGATCTGTAGGCTGAGTAAGGGAAGGCACCCTGCCGCGAGTGACTCATTTGGTCGGTCGTGGTAGACTAACTGTGAATCTCGAAGAGGAGATCAGCTGTTCAGAGATTTCAAAAGGGCCGTCTGTCCGCAAGTGCTGTTTCTGATCTGTTCCTCACTGCCCTTCTGCTTCTCTCCTCACCCCATGCCTCCTTCTCTCAACCTCCACCCCTTTCCCTTTCTTTACTATATTTCCTCCTTTCCTCTCCTCCTTCAGGAAACCCTCTCACACTCATCTCACACCCTTAAACAATCACTCTCCACCCTCTGTTTTCACACTCACTCATTCCTCCTCTGATAATGCTGATCGGTTCTTTCTTTCTCTCAATCTGCAGGTGGAAGAATGGCCCTCTCGTTTATTCTGTCGCTTCTCCTCGGGTCTTTTTCCCTCGCCGTGGCCTCACGTAATACGACTGCAGGTAATGGAGAGAGCTCAAGTTTGTGTGTGAGAGCTTTGGTGTGTATGTGTGTGTTTTTAATGTGTGGATTTGTGTAACTTTTTAATTAATGCTTGTTTCATGTGCATTTCTTGTTTTCAGTTGTGATTTGTGTTTATATTACAATGTTACATGTAGGAATTCCTGATAATATAGAAAACAAAAATACTAAACAATAATTTTTTTGGTGGCATATATTAATATATATTCATTATTAAAAGTGCACTCAGTAATATGATGTTTGCTTTCAGGGTTGCCAGGTAGTACTAAAAACTATCCCAATCACATTCCCGGGGGAAATGGTTATCAATATTCCATCAAAATCACTCCAAATTTGCTTCCAGGGATCAAAAAACCTTCACTTAAACCCGCAGTTAAAATTAACCCCGTGGCAGCAGTATAAAAGTGGCCCAATTCCGCGGGAAAACCGCAGACTTGGCAACACTGTTTGCTTTGCACTGGCCGATATGGATGTCTTGTACTTATACTG
>JAFVLL020029100.1:0-40000 GCA_021397915.2 Tor tambroides | reverse complement strand
TTTATTTCTGTGATCAAAGCTGAATTTTCAACATCATTACTCCAGTCTTCAGTGTCACATCATCCTTTAGAAATCACTCTAATATGATGATTTGTAGCTCAAGAAATATTTATTATTATTATTATTATTATCAATGTTGAAAACAGTTGTGCTGCTTAATATTTTGTGGAGAATGTATAGTATATAGTTCAAAAGAGCATTTAGTTGAAATAGATTTTTTTTCGTAACATTATAAATGATTTTATTGTCACTTTAGATCAGTTTATATTAAAGTTAGGATTGAATTTAACATTAGGTATTAATTTCCTTCTTTCTTTAAAACAAGAAAAAAATCATACTCAC
This sequence comes from Tor tambroides, assembly GCA_021397915.2. NCBI lineage: Eukaryota > Metazoa > Chordata > Actinopteri > Cypriniformes > Cyprinidae > Tor > Tor tambroides. The sequence continues at coordinate 39,658 of JAFVLL020029100.1, read as the reverse complement.
CCTTATCCAATGAACAGTAGTGTATGTATTAGCGTTTAAATTAGCTGTAACTGTGTTTTCTCTGTTTGAATGCAGATCCGCAGTGTTCAGGTGTTGCCGGTGGATTATGAAATTGAGTACATCTGCAGAGGGAACAGAGTGATCGTGGGACCAAAGGTCAGGAAGTGTCTCCCTGACGGCACATGGACTGACCTGAACCAGCGCAGCAAATGCTGTAGGTTCAGCTCTTCCTTTTGTTATCTAGAATGTGTCTGGATAAAACAAACTTGAGTGAAAGTGAATTGTTTCCACATGTATTCTTTTTTTAGCTTTTGACATTGTGACATTTTGACATTTTTCAGTTACTTTTTTTTCTGTACAGTACTGTAATTTTACATGAAAGCCTGTTTAATCAAGTCAAGATCATCGATCTTCACAAAATATAAATAATTAAAACATTGCTTTAGGTCAGTGATGTGATGCCATAAATGTTCGGCTGGGAGCATCATGTCTTGTAAGTACACTAAAAAAGAGGAAAGATTTAAGTCACGATGACCTGCAAATGTACTATATGTGACCCTGGAGCACAAAACCAGTCTTAAGTCGCTGGGGTATATTTGTAGCAATAGCCAAAAATACATTTTATGGGTCAAAATTATAAATTTTTCTTTTATGCCAAAAATCATTAGGATATTAAGTAAAGATCATGTTCCATGAAGATATGTTGTACATTTCTTACCATAAATATATCAAAACTTCATTTTTGATTAGTAATATGCATTGCTAAGAACTTCATTTAGACAACTTTAAAGGTGATTTTCTCAATATTTAGATTTTTTTGCACCCTCAGATTCCAGATTTTCAAATAGTTGTATCTCAGCCAGACATTGTCCGATCCTAACCAACCATACATCAATGGAAAGCTTATTTATTCAGCTTTCAGATGATGTATGAATATCAATTTTGAAAAATTGACACTTAAGACTGGTTTTGTGGTCCAGGGTCACAAATGAGGTCTAAATGAACTTGTATGGAGTATAAAGTATCATTTTTGACTTGGAAATGTGAAATATGAATTAGATTTATATTTTTATATTATCATTTCCGTTTCATGTCATTTTAGTATTTCAGTTTAAACTTATTTTAGCTGCCAAGGCAACATTTTTTCTGTAAGTTTTTTTTAAGTTAAAGCTTTCATTTAATATGTATATTTAATTTTATTTCAGCCTTTTCTTATCTATCTGTCATAGACTTTTGCTAGTAATTCACAAATGAATTACAATTCATTGTTTATATCCATACTTATCACAACCCTACAGGACATTCAGTGCATTTGCATATGTTCATCAGGTAACAGCGCATATTTTCAAGACCGTGACTGTCAGTAATAGCTGATTATGAGAGTTATTCCTGGCTGTTGTTTTAGTCTGCATTTATATTCACCCGTACTGAGCACATGCCCTAGTTTTCTACATAGAGGAGACTATTAATGTCAACAGTATTTAGTAAATTTAGTTAGCTAGTGACACTGGCAATTTTATCCAGTAAGCTCATCCAGTAAGAATTAAAAGTAATGCATCTCATTTTTTAATGCTGAATTCATTAAAATTATGAATACATCTGTGCTTTAATTTTGAAGAGATGTTGAAGAGCAGAGCGTTTAAAGCAGAATGTGCATTAGATCACGCAAAGATATTCACCAAAGCCAACCGTCTTGTCATGCTAGGTGATAAATGCATAAGTGATGGAGGTGTTTTGTCACTGTTTTGGTGTGAACAGTAGGAAAACCGTTTATCAGGAAACCATATAGATCTGGTTTGCTAGATCAGCAGTCATGTCTTAAAATGTCAACAAATATGTCCGATTTTTTCGTAGTAAGTCACACAGTGTATGTTTATTTACAGTATCATAACTTCTCTTTGACATCTGTTCTTAAATGAAGCGAATTGAAATTACCATACACTAATTGTACCTCAAAATGAAGTGACTAGAGATTATGGTGATGTTTGAAATGGAATATTAGCAAAATGCTTAGTGTAGCTAATTTCAAACTGACTCCAGGGGCCGCAAAGGAGGGGGTTCATGGAAAAGTTCAGAGAAAAACAGTTTGAAAATAAATAATTAAAAAAAAAGAGATTAAACCAGTAAATAAATAATTAGGTAAATAATAAAAAATATATAATATAAATGATATAATAAATATGCATTAAAAGAAAATAGAAAATATATGCACAATAGAAATGAAATAATCCCCAAATGTTTTATACTTATGTAAAATATCCATTTTCACAGTATAAATTGGGTTTGCATATAACTGGCTTTTTTAAATTTTAGGATGGGGGTCTCTCACATGAGAATGATCATAATTAGGTGTACATTGCATATAAGAGATTGAAAACCCCTGCTTTAGTGCATAGTGTGCAGTGTAAATTGACTGCTATTGTGAGGAATTAATTGCAACAGTGTGCAGAATACAGTGATAAGCATTTCAGGCAGTAGTATGCTACATTGCTGTCACATGACCTCATTAATTCAGCATCTATTTCAGATATAAAAAATAATCATATTAAATCTGTCAAGAAGGTGGTGTGCAATACTGCGGCTGATCTGATCATTTCATCACATTAGGAAGGTCAAGCAGCATTGAATTGTGGGATATGGTATCCCACGAAATGTGCTCTGTTGTCTGATGCACGTATTGGCAGATGGAGTACAGCAGGTCATCCAGGTAAATACCTGGGATTCATGGAATACTACATCCCACAATACAATGCTGCTTGTCTTAACCTTCCATTTCCTGTACATAATTTGCATAATATGCTACTGTTCAAAAGCTTAGGGTCAGTAAGATTTTTTTATGTTTTTGAAAGAAGACTCTTATGCTCACCAAGTGTGAATTTATTTGATCAAAAATAAAGTAAAAACGGTAATATTGTGAAATATTATTACTATTTCAAATAACTGTTTTCTGTGTTAATATATTTTAAAATATAATTTATTCCTGTGATGCAAAGCTGGATTTTCAGCATCATTGCTCCAGTCTTCAGTGTCACATGATCCTTCAGAAATCATTCTGATATGCTGATTTGCTGTGCAAGAAACATTTCTGATTATTATCAGTGTTCAAAACAGTTATGCTGCTTCATATTTTTATGGAAATCGTGATACATTTTTTGTCAGGATTTTTTGATGAATGGAAAGTTCAGAAGAACAGCATTTAATTAAAATAAATATTTTGTAGCATTATATTTGTCTTTACTGTCACTTTTGATTTAATGCATCCTAGCTGAATATCTCACTGACCCTGAACTCTTGAACATTAGTGTATCTTGACAATATGGAAAAACAAGCAAGAGTAGTATGCTATTCTGAACAGAGCTGCACCATTTTATACTTTTGAGAACATCCCAAAATGGGGGTTTTGTCAGATTTAGCTAAAGTCTGCATAAGTTTTTTTTTGCAATTTTGTCCCCAAAAGTAAGCTAGGTCAAGCACACATGCGCACACACAAAACCATACCAAAACAGCAGTCAATTCAAATCTTTAAACTGTCCTGTGCTGTTTTAAAATGGCGTTGACACAAAAGCACTGATGCATTTGACATAATCACTGCCTGACTCAAATAATGAAGTACTACAGATGGCCGTTGAGCATATTGTGCATTATATAATTAGTCTCTCAGGGTGATATGTTCTGTTCTTGGCATCTTTTCATTGCTGACAAAACAAAAAATGAATGGTCAGACTGTATGCATTATAAAGGTAAATAAGGTAAAATCCTGTAAGGGAAACCTCCATTCCAGACTGCTCACATGAAATATAGATCCTAAATGAATATAAACCACCTTTTATCATCAATTCAACACAACAGTTTTGAAGCATCAATGAGGTTTTGAATGGCATGTATTTGTATAACGGACCCTCTGCTGTGGTGTGTGTGTGTGTGTGTGTGCTGGTCAGTGCTGCCGTGTGCACGGGTGTGGACGTCTCTGGAGAACGGCCGTGTGACGGTTCACCCTCCAGGCCCAGCGGTGGAGGGCACGATACTGCACTACACCTGTCTGGAGGGCTTCATCCTGGTGGGCAGAAACAGCACTCATTGCACTAAGCTGGGAAAGTGGGACTCACCCAAACCTGTCTGCCACTGTGAGTACTAGTGTATTTGTGTACTTCCAATTTCAAATCAGTTTTATGTTTTATTCATTCATTCCTAATAATTCTGTTTTTCTCTTTCTCCTGTGTTATGCTCCTAATGTAGATGACAGACATTATACAGGTAAGAATGTTTTTGCATTCTTATGTATGATTCTTATGTATTGCATTCTTATGTAAGGCCAGTATTGTCATTATTGATGAGATATTACTTTAAACTGTATAAAGTTTCCTGATATATGACACGCATAAACAATATTCAGCGAAATTATGTGCAACACCACTCACTCTGGACTATACCTACACTCTTTGATTGTGGGATTGAGATGAAGTAAATAGAATGCTTTATATTTACACATTTAGATTAAATATACCACTCTATTGAATGGATTAATGAGTTAAGCGCACAAATTACATGAAATAATTATCCAGAAGCTAACAATTCTATACATTTAAGGCATAAATAGAAATATGGATGCACTGCTTTTAGAATAGACATACTGTATGTGTTAATGACAGGGAGGATTGCTTGGCTGTGTTCTATTGCAGAAATCAGAGTCTGAGTGCAAAGAAAATGCATGAATGCATGAAAGAAAATATATTACGCATCTAGTCACGAACAATGACCATGAAATGCACACAAATAAGAACTGACACTGACACTACAAATTAATTTATACATACATATTTCCTGCTTCTAGCTACCTTTCCAGCGCATCCTGTAAAGGGAATCAGCACACAATGTATATAGTTTCATGACAGCTTAACACCCCCCAACCCCCCCACAACCTAGTCCCCTCCACTTTTTAAAAAGATATGCCAATGCTTTTTAGCTACTAAGAATCACCCTTGTGAAAAAGAGGCTACATTCACATTACGAGCCTTAGTCCTCAATTCCGATTTTTGCTCAGATACGATTTTTTTTGTGTAGCTGTTCACATTATTGTTTTAAATGTGGCCAATGTCAGATTTCCAGTGTGAACAGATCATGGTTCTGAACTGACTCGCGTGCGCAAAAAGAGAATACGAACAGGGTTGCCATGTTTTCACAACAAAATTTGCCCAATTGCTTTTCAAAACTAGCCCAATTGCCTTTCATGGGGTAAATATCACATTAGTGGGATCGCTTCAACCCACAGAGTTGAAAAACAACCCGTGGAAACGCGATATAAAGTACACGATTATGCATTTATTTATAGTGTGATCTGCTGCGGAAGCCAGCAAATTTATGCGCTGTCTTGATAACTTTGGCTATGTAAAATCTTTGAAGTGAGCACATAATCGTGACAAATGTTGATCTAGAGTGACGCAAAAGTCACGTGAATTCTGATATGACTGTTCAGACTGCGGTCGCACTGCAAAACATTTGACCTGTATTGGATTTAGTACCACATATGGAAGTGGCACAAATCAGAATCGAAAAGATCAGATTACATGCAGTTTGTGCTGTTCACACTGTCATGAAAAAAAAAAACAGATATGAGTCACATGTGAGCAAAAAATCGGATTTGGGCCACATTTGCCTGCATGTGGCCCAAACTCTCTCACTTCAATGTACATTATTATTTACATTATTATTATGTAAAGTACATTGTTTTAATAATCTTTTTTCTGTGCTTTAAAGAAATGCACTTATTTTGATGTGTTGACTAATACATACTAAAGCACATGGAAAGTACATGATAATAATTTTAAATGTAGTGAATTATTCAATGTTACATTTAATGTTAATATATTTTAAGTGCACTAAATTAATGTGCAGTACATTAATTACAAATACTGTGTATTTGAATAGATGACACGTTTTAGGGCCAGATTTACTAAAAAGGGCAAATTAGCATTAGAGCGCAATTCCATAAAAGCGCTGATGGGAGTGCGGACATTAAAGAACACAGACGCAGCCAGATCATTTCCAAAATGACCAGCGCAATCTACCAAGAGAAGCGCAAATTAGCGCCTGCTTTAAGACTTAAGATTTTTGGGGTCTTAAATAATGGCGCAAATACCAGTAATATGAAAAAAGGTACAAAAGCTGTCACTTGCGTTGTACCTTTTCTGATGGTGTAATTAAGTGAGCTAAAATGGACTCTTAAAATTCAGGTAATTGCATTTCATATAAATATAAATGATGATATGTTTTTATTTAAATCCAATTAACATTCAGTTAATTGTTGAAAAACATTACATTCAGTAATGGCATTTAATACATTCTATTCAGTACTGTATCTTCCTTTGCATAGAAAGTAAGCATTGTACAAATTAATTGTGTGTGTGTGTGTGTGTGTGTGTGTGTACTTGTTTTTTCTATCCTGGTGGGGACTTAGACCTGAATACACACAGCCTCATGGGGACTTGTGTCACGGTGGGGACCTAAATTGAGGTCCCCACGGGTAAACAAGCTTATAAATCACACAGAATGAAGTTTTTTGAAAATGTAAAAATGCAGAAAATTTTCCTGTAAGGGGTAGGTTTAGGTGTAGGGTTGGTGTAGGACGATAGAAAATACGGTCTGTACAGCAGAACAACATTATGCCTATGAGAGTCCCCACAAGGATAGCAGAACAAGTGTGTGTGTGTGTGTGTTTAATAATAATATTAATTATTTTTAATTGTTTTTTGGACTGGAAATTCCTCTGTTTTGAATCTACTGTGGTTTTTTGACATTTTTTTTTTCTCAAGAAATTTACGGTGTTCATCCCTACCTGGCAGTGGCACTGTTGAGTGTAAAGTACTGAGAAGTTCTCCAATCAAATGAAAGAGTAAGACAGGATTCTACTCTCCTGTCAAAAGGGGGCAGCATTTCATTCAGCAGTCAGTGAGTTCCTTTACTAACCTGAAGGGAGCAGCATTAGACAAGTTAATCTTGGTAATGCAGTACAAAAAACGTGTCAGAAGATGGCAGTATTGAACTCACAGAGACCTGTACATCCTGTAAATGAGACTGTCTGTCATGCAGCACTCACCGATGAGAGCCCCTGTATGCTATGCATATGCTAAATATGAAAAATTAATTTAATAACACCTTAGGGAAGCAGGATTGTATTGTACAGACATGCATAATGCAACATGTCACCGCCTGAGATTACATGACATATGGATTCCCCATGGGACTGCATGACCTTGACTTCTCAGGGCCGGATGGAGGTGAATGAATTGTAGATACCCATCCTGGATGTTTTGGCATGTGCGTGTGTGCGTGACAGTGTGCAGATCAGCTCGTGGTGTTTGCTAAATTGATTAATGGAGGTGTCACTGTCCCGATATGGCAGTGATGTCTGCAAACTGAGAGAGAGGTTGATGGAGGGCCGGCCGGCAGGAAATGAGAGAGGAGAGGAGGATGAAAATGAAAGAGGAGAAATGAGATGGAGAGAGAGGAGGGGAAAAGGAAGAGGGGGCACAAAAGTAGGGGGTTGTGGGAAAAGAGAGATAGGATGGTAGAGAAAAAGCAATTTAGGAGGAGGGATAGGAAGAGTAGATGATTTATGCGATACATCTACTTAGTAAATGGTGTTTTCTCACAGTTTTTACCTGGCTGGAAACACACCCCCAGGTTATCACATGCTTTTTGCCTCCACCTGCCTCTGCCGGCAGCCATGATAACCTGCACAGCAGTGGCTATACTGATCTATACGTACCTTTAAGTGTTACAAATCACATTTGCAGTGTCTAATCCATAATGTGTGTCATTACTTAAGGCTGCTTTGGCCACAGACGGAAATTATTCAGTTGCATACAATGAGCCAATCCATCTAAGAAGTCACATGACACAAAATGCTAGTGGTGCTGATGGGAACACAGAACACTGTAGCTATGCCTAATAACTGGCTAGAATATCCCAGCAACCAGCTAGAATACCTTAGCTTAGCAACACTGTAAAGTGCAGTTATATGGCTAGCAACCAGCCGAAAAAACCTAGACATTTCTAGCAACGACTATATCACTTGAGATATAGCTAGTTACATCTAGAGCAACCTAGCAACACCTAACAACCAGTCAAACTTTATATACACCAAGAAAACAGTCAGAGGACCCTAGCAACCAACTAGAACAGCCTAGAAACACCTAAATGTATAAAGAAATTTCCTAGAAACCAGTTAGGACACCCTAGACTCTCATAGCAACAAGACATGTTACTCTAGATACACCTAGACACCAGCCACAACACCCTAGTCTAGTTTCTAGTTGAGCCAAAACAGCTTAGTTACATCTAGAGCAACCTAGCAACACCTAGCAGCCAGCTAAACAATCCTAGCCACTCCTAGCTAAAAAGATAACCTTATATACGCCTATAAAACAGTCAGAAAACCCTAGCGAATAGATAGAACGCCCTAACAACTGGCAATCATCCAGAAACCCAAGACAATCCCTTCAACAAGACAGATCACCATAGATGCTTCTAGAAACCACTCAGAAGACCCTAGCAACAATTCAGAACAGCCTAGTATCATCTAAAGCAACACCTAACAACCAGTCAAAAAACTCTTAACCACTCTTAGCAATGACACAGATCACCTTAGATACACCTAGAAAAGGCTCAGAAGACCCTAGCAACCAGCTAGAATACCCTAGCAATGCCTAAATGTAAAATACATCCAAAAAATATAAAACAATCCCAAAACCCCAGACAATTCCTTCAACAGGACAGATGACCCTAGATACATCTACAAACCACCCACAACACCCTAGCGACAAGTCAGAACAGCCTAGTACCATCTAAAGCACTCCAACAACACCGACCAACCCGTCAGAAGACCCTTACAATATCTAGCAGTCAACAAAAATCCCCAGCCACTCATAACAACAAGACAGATTGCTCTAGACTACAAACTACAAACCAGTCAGACCACCCTAGCAACACCTAAATGTAAAAAATAAATGCCTAGCAACCAGCCAAAACACCTAAGCCACTGCTAGCAATAAGATAGAACACCATAGATACACTTAGAAACCAGCCATAACACCCTAGCAACCGGTTAGGAGTCTCTAACACACCTAACAACAATCAGAACAGCCTAGTGTCATCCAAAACATCCTTGCAATACCTAACAACCAACACCTTAACAATGCTGAGCAACAAGGAAACCAACTATAGCCACTCCTTACGAAAAGACAGACCACCCTAGATGTAACTGGAAACCAGCCAGAACACCCTAGCAACACCTTAATGTATAAATAAATGCCTAGCAACCAGCCAGAACACCCTAGCAACACCTTAATGTATAAATATATGCCTAGCAACCTGCCAGAACACCCTAGACACTCATAGCAACAATATATCGCCATAGATACATCCTGCAACCAGCCACAACACCCTAGCAACACCTAAATGTATAAATAAATGCCTAGCAACAAGCCACAACACCCTAGACACTCATAGCAACAATGTCACCCTAGATACATCTAGCAACCAGCCACAACACCCTAGCAACACCTAAATGTATAAATAAATGCCTAGCAACCAGCCAGAACACCCTATACACTCATAGCAACAATATATCACCCTAGTTACATCTAGCAACCAGCCAGAACACCCTAGCAACACCTAAATGTATAAATAAATGCCTAGGAACCAGCCACAACACCCTAGACACTCATAGCAACAATGTCACCCTAGATACATCTAGCAACCAGCCAGAACATTCTGGCAACATCTTAATGTATAAATAAATTCCTAGCAACCAGCTACAACACCCTAGACATTCATAGCAACAATATATCACCCTAGTTACAGCTAGCAACTAGCCACAACACCCTAGCAACACCTAATTGTATAAATAAATAACTAACAATCAGCCACAACAACCTAGCATTCAATCAGGCATATATAACCTTCAGACTTTTTTACTTTGATATCACATAGATATAGATACAAACATAAAAATAAACGTGGTTGCTAGGGGTTCTGTGTGTTTGCTAGGATGTGGCTCAGTGGTTGCTAGGGTGTTGTGAATGGTTGCTAATTGGTTGCTTGCTAACCCAAGTCAAATAAGTCCATCTCCTCCATAATATTCAAGTATCTAGTTAAGGCTTCGACCCTCTTTCAATGTAAGTCTTTTTCATCTTCATCATCCACAAAGCAAAAATCGAAGTCGTCTCCTTTAGAAAAGTAATAGCCTCTCCCCAAATAATCACTTAATCTGAGGTATCATTTAGCGTCATTTAGCAGCAGGATAAGTAACATTGAAGCTTAATATTTTGGTTAGGTGTTTGTTCAAATCACTAACCCTAAGTATGAGCAATAATTATAGAGATGTTTGCCTTAACAAGCACAACTAATGAGCTACTTATAGATCTAACAATGACTATGTACTGCATCAGACTAGAGGAAGTATTGAAAGTTCTGAGATTAAATGCACTGTCTGGTCATTTAAAAGAAACAGGCGCTGTCTGTGTATATCATTAGGCTTTAGTGGGTGAGACAGGATGATGTGGTGTAGCCTATTGATTGATGAAATAGGTGGCTAAGAATGAGTGTAATGAAGGCTTGGTATTTGTTATAACTTTTAGTCATTAGACAAGCACACTGCTGCCCTCCAGAGAGAGGACTTTAGGAGATGCTACCATTGAGTATTGATGTTGAGAATGAAGTTCTGTGATTGGTCCACTCTCAATGTTCAGCATGCCACATTAAAGGATTTTAATTAAGAGAGGATGCACACAGCGCCGGTGCAATCTTGCTCTCTCTCTCTCTCTCTCTATTTCTCCACCAATCGATGGAGCTCACAGCATGTAAAAGGTCATCACATGAAAGCATTTCAGTGTCCGTGTGAATGAAGGCATCGTGCTTGTCAGAGTAGGTTTTAATTCATCCTGTGTATGTGTTTCTATGTACCTTTGAATGTCTGTTTTGTGCTGCATTTCTCTCAGTGTGTGATAATCTCACGGGTAGCCGAGAAAAAGGTCTCCCTTTGGATCGATTTCCCCAATGGCATTTACATGACATTCGCAGTGCCCACTCAGGAACTGGTTTCTGCATCCATGGACCTAATCTCATTCTCAACAGAAGTCTATGAAATCTGTGTGCAGTCGGGCGGGAGAATGAGACCGTAGAGAATAAAAAAGGGTTAGCTTGAGCTCTCCTCATTTTCGGAGCCGCATTTTATTTAAAAGTGTCGATAAATTATTCAGGAGCAATCACAGAATGTTACAACCTGGAATTGCAGAAACGGAGCGCACCTACAGCACAGCGTGTCAGAAAATCTCCTGTTTGCTATTTTCTTGTCCATGTTACCGAGTCCCTCACCTGCCACCGCACACATCACCAAAATACAACATAACCACAGCTACTGACTTGTCACATACGTAAAGACACCTGCCACGTTGACTTCCAGAAAATGACACATCTGTAACACCTACCAGGTGATGTCTAACACCATGCAATGCTCATCACAGCTGTTTCCCCTAGAACAACACACCCAGTATCTCATATACCATATTGGATTTTTAAACCTGGGTTATCATGTTCCATGTTGCACACTGTTCAATCAATTAAAGCTGAAATGGGTAATTTTTTGGATGTTAAAATACTTCCTTCCCTCTCAGATTTCTGTACTGATATTAATATACCATATGAATATATATGTTGATTTACTCAACAAGTGATACACATATTTTGCATGACCATATTCTACATCCCTAATCCTACCCAATACTTAAACTTAACAACTACCTTACTAACTATTACTAAGCAGCAAATTAGGAGTTAATTGAGGCAAAAGTCCTAGTTATTGGTTTCTTAATAGTGAGAATTGGATCTTAAAATAAATAAATATATTATATATAAATATATATATATATATATATATAGTAAACACACACACACACACACACACACACACACATAAAAAAAAATTATTCTCAAATTCTGAAAAAAATGTATAATGTGTAACCAAAAAAATATTAAGCAGCACAACTGTTTTCATCATTGATAATGAGGGAAAAAAAAGAGCAGCAAATCAGCATATTAGAATGATTTTTGAAGGATCATGTGACACTGAAGACTGGAGTAATGACACTGGAAATTCAGTTTTGCATCACAGGAAAAAAATATATATTTTAAAATATATTACAAAGAAAACAGATATCTTAATTTGTAATAATATTTTACAATATACTGTACTGTATCATCTGTATCATATACATACATCGTTTTACTGTATGCTTGATCAAATAAATGCAGTGTTGTTGAGCATAAAAAAACCTCTTTTAAAAACATTTAAAAATAACATAAACTCCAAATATTCCAAATAGTCCATGTTGAAAATCTTGAAATTATCATTTAATTCAAACCTAGGAATAAACAACAGTTTAGAATTTTGAATTATTTATAATAAAAAAAAAATGAATGAGATATTTAAGGTAACTTTTCTCTCAAATTGTTATGCTGATTTTGTAATGAAAAAAGAAAAAGAAAAATGCAGAATAGAAGCATTTTTCCACTTTGTGTGGTCTCATTTAAACCCACTTTATATAATAGTTCTGTCTTAATCCCTGTTAAATTCTTAGATTTTCAGTGCTATTCATTGCCAAATCTAAACACAGTTGACTGTTTGTCACTAAACAACCCCACAGGAAATTCTAGCAGTGTTGTTTCATGCTGTACACTAGGGTTAACGCGATTATAACCACCCAAATAAGTGTGAATTGATTGGCTAACCCAGGGTTAAAAGTGGCCTAACCTGAGGTCCAAAAATACCCAGGGTTAAGAATAGCACAGAAATCCTTAAATCAGATCCACTCACCTCCACATGTAGGACAGTGATGATCCCAGATTGCGTGTTGGAAAGGCAGCAGTGGCCTAAAAGTGGTGTGGTGAAGCCGGCATCATCAGCTCTGTGATTTCTCCGTTGACCTCCATCAGCACCGCCTAGGTTAAGTGACTCACCTGTGGGCAGCGTTTCAGAGAAATGATCCACATAGCATCCTAATCCTCCAGACCAGCTCAGCTGCTGGCTCTCCCCCCTCCTTCCTCTTTCCTTCTCTACGTATCCCACGCACACTTTCTCTATTACCCTGTCAAGCTCTTGTGTACGTTTAATAATGTGACCATTGATTTGAATACAAGTATTCTCTGCCCCTGAAGGCTATTTGAAAATAATGAGTTGTACCGTGCCAATCGCGCGGCCACAAGAGAAAAGATTGCATTAAACGTGGCGTAAGCAGGTTTACGATGTCATTTATGTGCATTTCCTTTCCCAATTATCCCTGCCGCATGTGTGTAATAGAACCAATGAGAGGACTCTCTTTACAAGCCACTTCATAACACGCTTCACGCATCCACCGCAATCGCTTGCGAGGAGAAGATGCTGATGCAATCACATCTAACTTGTTACATGGTTTATCAATGTCTTCCCTCCCTCGGATTCTCGCTTTCCCTTTGGAGACCCTGAAAATACCTCGGCATCAATCCTGCTTATTCCCTTTCTGCCTATTGAAGGTGCAAAAACACAAGGGTTCTCGAACAATGAAACGAACGCTCCAATGACAAGCGCATCATAAGAGATGGACCATAAACATGAGGGATGGCGGAGCCAGGAATAGCAGAGAGAGACCAACTCTACCCATAGAGCCAGGGAGATTAGAGTGTGTTTTACTGAAGCATGGCGGATCACATTAACGCTACTACATCCGGCCAAATGAGAAGTGGGAGGAGGAGATAAAGGGGCAGGTAGGGTGAAAGTATAGGCATAAATGATGGCTGCAGAGGTGAAACTTGGGAGAGATGGAGGTGGCAGCAATGAAATTTTTGGCATCTGATTCATGTGTGATTTTAAATCTGGTATATTTAAAACTTTGAGTTTGGTTGGTTGGTTATATTTTTCAAAGAAGTTTCTTATGCTCACCAAGGCTCTGTTTGTTTGAATAAAAATACAGCAAAAACAGTAATATTGTGAAATATTATTACAATTTAAAATAACTGTTTTTCTATTTGAATATATTTTAAAATATAATCTATTCCTGATGCAAAGCTGAATTTTCAGCATCATCACTCCAGTCTTCAGTGTCACATGACCCTTCAGAAATCATTCATATATGCTGATTTGCTGCTCAAGAAATATTTCTTATTATTATAAGTGTTGAAAACAGTTGTGCTGCTTAATATTTTTACATAAACTGGATTCTTTGATGAATATAAAGATCAAAAGAACAGCATTTATTTGAAATAAAAATATTTTGTAACATTATAAATGTCTTTACTGTCACATTTGATTCAGTTTAATGCATCCTTAAGTATTAGAGTAGTCAACATTTGAAGTGGATCAAAAAAAGTTCATCAAAGCTGTCCTAAGACAAGAAGGGGTATTGTTTTGGTTTTAGGACAACTTTGATGAAAGGTTGTGATCCACTTCAGATGTTGACTAGTGTAGTTTATTTTCTTAAAAATATATATGATTTCTTTTCTAGCTATTCATTTCTTTAAAAATGAACAGCTTTTGAATGCTAGTATATATATCTGACATCTGGTTACACTGACCTACATGCAACTTTGTTGAATTTCTTCTTTTAATTCTTTGTTTCTTAGCTCTATTCATTGAGGTCATTTCGGCATTTACAGGGATTAGTGATTAGTCAAATTGGAAATGTCTGCTTTTCTGTTGCTACCCACAAGAAAATTTAAATCGCTTACTGTTTTTTGACAAACAGGGATGTGTGGAAGCTTGATTCCCATCCAAATCCACATCTGTGAATATAAAAGCAGGAATGAATCCAAAAGTCATCCTTTTCAAGTTGTACTGCTATAATGTATAATTTTAATAATGTGTATTTTTGGTAAAAAATTAAGGCTCGTTACAGAAAAGTGAGTGGGAGCTCTTAAGTTGAAGCAATCTGCACTGGTATGCAGTGAAGTTGCTATGCATTTATATATAAAAGTAATATTATTATTTTACTTGCGAGGCTGTATGATGACCATTCATCCCACTGTGTTGTACAAGGACTGACAGAACTCATTCTCACCCAAGAATTAATTGTCTTCTGAGCACGTACATTTCATGATAAATTAATTTACAGAGAAATAATTATCATCTGAGTAGTGCTATTGTTACATGATAGCATCAAGTTACTGAATGTATGGGAGTGCCTATATGATTGATATGAAATTTTGAAGTATGTATGTTTACATATTTGTCTAACAGCCATCTTCCTATTTATCTTCTTCTTCTTCTAAGAGCTTTATGTGCTGCCAAACTGTCCTTATAAGATACAAAACTCCATTGAACCACACAGGGCAGGCCAATATCAATTTATGGCCTGGTATAGATCAATTTGGTGGGGTTTTATTAATTTTATGGGGTATTATTTATTAATCGATAATGTCCAAAGTGAATGTAAACAGACATTGTGCATTAGGCCTTGCAGTGTAAATGGAGCCAAATCCAGAAGGAGGAGGTGGAGTAGGCCGTTACTGGAGACAGTTTGGAGATCAACCAAATTTTGTAAACCACATAGTTTAATCTAGCAGGCATGCACGTCAAGTAGTTTTATTGTCATGAGTGTAGAAAAAGAATGCAAAATAGCTCCACTGCAACCACAGTGTTCGGCGCAAAAAAGGCGATGGCCTTGACAGCTGACAGCAATGGAGCACTGGAATATTTTCTCAGCAAGACTTAAAAGATGTCGTCGGAAATTGCCGTTACCTGCTGTCCGCTATGTAGTGTGTTCCTGACGCAAATAATGGAACTGCGTAATTACGCTCTGATAGCGCAACTGCATGCGTTTGAATGAACCGAACAGACTGAGCTCAACAGTAATTTGCGCTTTAGAGCACGCCGCTGTTTAGCCGGGAGCATTAACCATCAGTGGGCTAGCGGAGGATTTAGAGGGACAGACGTTCAAAACAGCAGGTGTGTTATTGAGCAGCGCCTGGTCATATTTCACACTCCAATTCAGCAGAGCAGCCGGGAGCTGCAGTTGCGGCTCGCTCACTGTGCCGCAATCCCAGCACGGATAGATTCTTCTGTTGCTTTGTTATCAAAGCGACAAACACAGACACGGTTTAAAACTTCTTTGTCGTGGAAGAGCGTGGTGAGTGGTGGTTTTTCCTCCATGTTTGATCGTGTCTCGGCTCCTCAGTCATCATGACGGCTGAGTGATCTGTCTCCTAATATTCTCTGATTCATTTACTTCTGGGAGGCCTGGGGAACAGGCGCCGATGCGATTCTGAACTCTGGCATTTAGCGGTAAATGAAATTTGGTGTCAAATCTAACAAATCTGTTTGGAGAACACACTCCATGGTGGGCAAATAAAAGGATTACTGGGGTGAGTAGAGGGAAGTCGTTGGCTGGATGCTGAGATCGCACCCCAGACCGTCTGTAGGGGGTTGGGTATTTATTTACTCCAAGTCATGCGTTATTTGTGTGTCTGGTTTTGATTCTCCTCCGCATATTGAGTTGACCTCTTTGTTATTGAGTTATGCCTTGTGAAAAATAACAGCAGACACCTTTGTTCATCCTTTGTGCACTTCAGAGAACGTGATGCATATCAGTGGTGCCTTACAACTGCCTGCCTGCTTTCATGTGTTTGGTGACCTGGCAACCTCAAGAACCAATCAAGCTGCCCAGCTGTGACCTGGCAACCAGAACAGCCAATCACAGTGTCCCGCTGTGACCTTGCAGCCATGGCATGGCAACTTGCGCAACCGTGATCATTAGCCAGCAACCACCTGTCACTTTCCTTATTTCTGCTTGTCTGTAGAGGTCAAAGAATTGATTGTAATTGCGGAGGATGTCTTTCTTCGTAAAATGATAGTCTCTCTTATGAATATGATGTCGATGGGGTGTCATTTTCTTCGACAAGATGTGTCTTGATGGTGGTTTACAGCACAGCTCATTTATCAGCTTCTGAATCTTGTGGTGAATTCTGACATTTCCTCTCAATTTAATGACCAAATATACCGACAGTTGATTTTAGGTGTTTTGTGGACAAGATAATAATAAACACTCTTGTACAGTTGTATTCTAGAATTTGTGTGTGTTTTGTCAGCTGTATCCCATAATGAGCACATTCCCCAACTTTATGGTCAAGTAAGAAATATCATATGAATGCAAACCAGGCTCTTCCATTAAGACCCTGCAACTCAATCCTGTAATTAAGGCTAGGTTGTAATTCCAAGCCACAGGCATATTAGTAATGTGAGTTAAATGGCTGTGGAGCTGCTGCCCTTCACTTAAGGAATGGTGTCAGATTTCTCTAGTAAGAGAAGCCAGATTCACTGCAGCACCTGGAATGAACACAAATTAAGTAAGTTCAGCTGGGTGCCGAGAATTGGTTCTTACTCCATTTTTTTTTTTTTTTTTAAAAACAGAATGACCAGGGTAGTCTGATTTCATAATGGGGTGACTTTAGTGAGCCAGTTCTTTTTAATCAAAACCATACAGCAAATGTTGTGTCATTCAACTATCGAACAAAATGGCTCCAATAGGTCTGTTTGTTTTAACGGGTCTGCAACATACAGCTTAATCAGTGTTGCCCAACTCTTGAACGATTGGTTGTGCTTTAGGTTTTAGATTCACAAAAAAATGTTGGCTCATATTAGTCAGTGTAGTCTGATTCCTGAACAAATGAACAGGTTCTTTTTGCTGATTCAAAAGCATACATTACAACCAGCACAGTCTAATTGTCTAATGGATGTTTTTTATGAGTCAGTTCTTTTTAGTGAATTAAAAACATACAATGTAAAGTCCAGTTCCTGAATGAAAGATTCTAATCAGCCATTTATAAAAACCTACAGTGCAACCTATGTAGTCCAATTCCCAAACAAAATACTCTTATGAGCCAGTTGTTTTAAAGGGGTGGTTGATTGCGATTTCACTTTTTTAACGTTAGTGTGTAATGTTGCTGTTTGAGCATAAACAATATCTGCAAATTTACGAAGCTGAAAGTTCAATGCAAACGGAGATATCGTCTTTTAAAATTCTGGCAGTTTAATGCCTACAAAAACGACAGGTAAGGGACTACAACGAGTTAATTCCCGGGTCGAATCGTCAAACGGACCCAGATACCGCCCCGGGAACATGCAGCAAAGGGCGAGGCCATGCTACGCTGCTGAGAAGAGGAAGAGAAAACTAGGGGTGCACGTAAAAATCTATTCATATATGAATCGCGATTCTGTCTTCTATCGATTCTAATCGATTCACAAGTTTCAAAATCATTAAAGCAGCGGTTCTTAATACTCCATCTCTCTCTCTCTCTCTCTCTCTCTCTCTCTCTCTCTCTCTCTCTCATATTCAGATCCAACAAACTGTTCCAATTATACACTTATTTTCACATAGCTATGAGAAGCATTATACATGGACGCACGTGCGGTTGCTGTGCTTTATTAAAGCTTAAATCAGGATAAATCCGTATATTAAAAGCTATCAGATGCAATAGCACTTACAAATAACAGCGTATCTAAAAGTATGAACCAAAAAAAACAACAACATACCATTAAAAGCCGTGCTTGCACAGGTTCTGCGCGATCCTCTTCACTAATATCCTCTGCGTCTCATTCGGGCTCAAATTGATAAGCAATATAGATGACGCCATTGTTTACAATACAACCGGAGCACATGCCGCTGAGCTGAGGGGTGGGACGTTCAGACGCGCTGTAGGTTTAGCCAATCACAACACACTGGACCAGCTAACCAATAAGAGCCCATCACGTATTTCTGAGGGAGGGGCTTCATAAAACCAGGAAATAATCTGAAGCTGCAGCAGAGAAGGGACAGAGAGGTGTGGAATAGAGGTAAATTATGTGAAAAATAATGCGTTTTTCAAAAAACTAAGCATGAACATATGTTTGACTGCACCCCATAAACACAGTCAAGCCTAGAAAAAAAGCAGTCAACCACCCCTTTAAGTAAATTAGAAACATACAGCACAATCAGTGTAGTCCGATTTCTGAATTTTAGTGAATCAAAATTTAACAGTCTTACCAGTGTGGTACAATAATCTAATGAATAATTCTATTTAGTTAGTTCTTGTAAGTGAATTAAAAACATAAAGGCACAGCCTAAACCAGTGTAGTCAAATTCTTGAACAAATGACTCTTATGAGCCAGTTATTAATCAAAAACATGTAGCACAATCAGTGTAGTCTGATTCCTGAACAAATGAGTCAGTTATTTTTGGTGAATCAAAACCATACAGCACAAACAGTGTAGTCTCAAACAAATGGCTCTCAGACTAATCAGTCTTATAGGTCGGTTGATTTTAGAGCTTCTGAAACATACAACTCAACCAGTGTTGCCAGACCTCTGAACAACTGGCTGTTATGAGTTGGTTCTTTGTAGCGGATCTAAAACCTAAAGCACAACCAGTGTGGATCGATTCCTGAAATGACACTAATGAGTTGGTTCTGTCTAGTGAATCAATCACAGCTTCACATCAAATACAGCTTACAACTTACTGAGAGACTCAGTGTAGCTACTGACTAGTTGTTAATGTGATACACATGATGCAGTAGTATTTTACAAATATTACCACATTTTTTGTTTGTTTAGTATTGTTGTTAAATATATAGCAAATCAGTTACTGGACTGCATTTATTCTCTGCCTTTAACAAGACTTTAAAAAGTCATAAGACTTTAAAAGACAAGTCTGTCTTCAACAGAATTGTTTCAAATGTGGAATCAATTGGAAATGGAATGGCAGTTTTTCTCCAAAATATTCATTCATTAAAAGTATTAAACAAATCATTAATGGAACCATTTAGGAATCAGAAGCGTAACCAGAAACATTTAACTCATTACAATTTCCATCTGTAGTTTTAAGGTTCAGAGAACAGGAACACAGTGACAGATTTAAATCATTCCTCCAACTGTGAGTGTGAGCCCATCAAACACAGGAGATCTGGCTGCAGGTCCATTTAACCTCGAATTAGATGTCGAATTGCATGGTTATCTCAGCATCGATCCCATTTGACTCCCCACCAACCAGTAGACAGTGTGGATATGGCTGTATCTTAAAATGATCCGTGCCTTTAGATCTGAAGAGAGTGATTTAATTGGTCCCATTAAGGCAGCAATGGAGTGCATCAGGTGTCTGAATTGCTGGCAGAGACAGTGAAAGGTGGCCCACAGGGACGTCGGCAGCCTGCTGCCAGCTCTTTGTGTATGCAGAGGGAGTGTGGGGTAGAGCTGCTGACCTCCACGTGCTACAGCTTTACGGGGCTGTGCATGACAGCGGCGAGATTTCTCTCGAGAGGCAGTTTTGCCTCATATTTCCCCAGTCGCTTTCAACCTTGACATTCTTCTCAAAAAGCACGTGCGGATATCCATACTAATTCTGGTGACATCCAGTCTGCTGTGTCGTGATCCTACTCCGAGCAGCCCGGGACATGCTACTCAGTCCTCTTAATGCAAATGCACAGAAAGACACAGCAATAGAAGGACAGTAAAAGGGAATATTTATCTTTCAGATTTTGACAGAGATGGTATACCAGTATGGTGCTTACTGCACAGTATATACTGACCACTAGAGCTGCATGATTATGACAGAAATTACAGTTGTGGTCATTTCTCTTAAAGTTTCTAATTGTGATATATTAATTTTGATTGGTGGTACAGCAAAATCACTGACAGCCAAAACATTCCCATTATAATTGAGGTTTTAGTGAAAATTTTAAAATCAGTGAAAATTAGTCATCATTTACTCACCATCATGACATTCCAAACCATGTTTGTTCATCTTACAGTGGTTAGCAAATTAAAAAGGTAGGTACAACTAAAGCAGTGTAGTCCAATTCCTGAACGAATGACTCATACAAGCCAGTTGCTAATCAAAACATGCAGCACAATCAGTGTAGTCCGATTCCTAAATAAATGACTCTAATGGACCAGTTCTTTTTAGTGAATCAAAACAATGTTCCAAACCATTAAAACATTTGTTCATCTTCAAACACAAATTAAATTTAATAGATTTCTGTCCCTCCAAGGAAAGTCCATTCTACCGAAACTTTCAAGATGAAAAAAGTATAAAGATAAAGATATCATAAAATTTATTGATATGAATCGAGCACTTAAATTTATGTTTTCTGAAGAGACAGTTTCCTAAAATGAAACCAGTTGTAAATAGAAACCTTGGATTCAATTGGAATATGTTAAAGGAATACTGCAATTTTTGCAGTTAGCCATGTTTGATTACTTATTTGATCAATATGGAAGCTCTAATATTATTTAGTTTATTAACCGTCATCTGACATCACCTTTAAGCTCATTTATTAGCAAGGTCAAGTCAAGTGCATTGTATTATACAGTACTGTTACCAAACAAGAGGTCAAGGTTTTGCTGGTTAGAATATGGACCAGTGCACATTCAAATATACCTGTGCAATCTGACAAAGTAATGATAAAATTTTGAAAACAATTGCAGTATAATAGATATTTTACCAGTGTCTGTTTCAGTTTTGGAAGGCTCTTAAATCATGAAATGGACTTTCTGTAATATACTGCAGAAATAATAGTGTGCAGCAGCAGAAGTGGCCTTTCGACATGTTGGTACAAGTAAGAAAGCCTGGATTATGAGCATGCCAGTATCTCCTTTCCAGTCAGCTTATCAAAGTCTTCAGGATGGCTACAGACTTCCAGTGACTCCAGGGAAAGATGGCCCTCCAGAAATATTGGACACCCCTGACATACATCAAAGAGGAAATCAATGGAAAATAGCCCAAAATTGTTCATGGCATATTTATGTATTTAGCTATTTTAGCTAGTGCTTTTTTTTCTAGATAATATCACTGGCCGGCCTGGATGGATGGCAACTGAAGCTCAGCCAGAGGCAGCAGCATCAATATTAGCATACCAATAAGATCAGAATCCCTTTCACAAGAACAAGTGTGAATAATTTAAATAATAAATGAATCATCAAAGTGTTAATTGGCTAAAGAAGAGGCGAGTTAATAACATATGGACTGTGTTTCCAGACTATCGCTAACTCATTCACTCTATAGTCTAAAGTAAACTTCAAACATTTTGTTGTACCATTGTGGCGATGAATCGAAAGTTCAACGTTCAACGTATTATATTCCATCTGTAGAGAATTCTGGTGCACTGGTTTGTTTCCGATTGGGTGAGAAACCTAGCGCTATTTCACAAAAGTATTTTTTTTGCAAAAATGCTTTTAATGATGGGAATTAAATTGGAGGTATGTGTTTTAGTTTGATCCGAGAATTCCAATGAGATAAGACGAGTAAATGAAAAGGAGTTAAGATGACTTTAGTGTAGGGGTGTGAGGTATATATTGTCTACAATAATATCATAATTGTTGTTTAAAGATATGCGATTCAACGTTATTGAGTATATCGCAATCCCCCCATCCCCCCCTCCCCCCAAAAAAACACACCCAGAGAGTGCATAGTGTTTCCTTACTGAGTCAATCAGCTGTCTGAATGAATCAGTTGAATTAATGATTTAATGACTCACTCATGCAGTGATTTGCTGCCACCTACTGGCGATTTTAGTATTATATTTAAAGTTTATCCCCCCCCCCCCAAATCATTTCAAATATCACTATTGAATAAAATACCAGCACAATAACATACTTAGCAAAATATTGTCTAATTATCGTTATCGACAAAATTCCGGAAAACATCGAAATATCATTTTTGTGATCATTGCACACCATTTTTGCATTTTTTGTATTGATCGCTGCCACATTTGACGATTCAGGCCGAGTCCTTTTGCCTTAGATCTCAGCAAGAGTACTAAAATTCTGCCAGGTTTCAGAAATGAAAAAGACCATTTTAGCAATGTCATGTAATTTACCATAGAAATATATTACCTTCATAACTGTTATAGTGCCACCTATAGGCCAATCTACATAAAAGTTGGTGTGCTTGTTTAGAAGTTGCATTTGCTAAACCTAATTTTGTGATATTCTGGGGTTTCTCTTTCAAGTTATATGCTTGTGGGTAAACGAGTCCAGAATTGAGCGCTAGCGCCACCCTGGAGGCTAATCGCCTCTCTACATGCGCCACACATACAGGGGTGTATTTCATCTGTGGCACAACCCCAGGGCACTTGCAGCAGCTGCTAAGCTAATACCAGTTCTCTGATATATAACCAGCGCCTCTAGGTTTTAATGCTGGAGAGAATGTGAAAATCGAAACCGTTTGCGAGAGACATAAACAGAAAGGTGGCCTGAAACATCTACAGCTATTCCATCTCAGTTGAGCCTAAAGTGCTTTGCTTACCCCCCCAAAAAAGACTCTTGTTTTAAAACATGTAGATTCCAGAATCGCTAATCAGCTTTGCACCACAATGTCAGTGAAAATATATCGGCGTAACAATCTGAATTTCCCAAGGCATCTTGCGAAAGCAATATCTCGTGTTTCTGGCTGGAGTTTCATTATTCATTTCGAAGTCTGCTTGATCATGGCCCATGTCACCCCTAACTTAGAGTATTGATGTGATGTAACCGGGCTTGCGCTGTGTTTTTGCAGAAAGAGAAGTTGCAAGATCAGTCAAGAGTGTGCTGGGAATAAACGGAGCAGGAGAAAACAGATAGATCGCTGCAGCGATTCTCATCAACTCTCAGGATTAGTGAGAGGGCGAATGTGTTACCGAAGCCACTGAACGTGTAGAAAAATGGCTCTCAGCTCGGAGGAAAAACATTGGGTTCGGGGGAAGGTGAGGAAGAGAGTTAGAGGAAGTGAAGGATCGGTGTCAGCCCATCAGTTTGGACATACATTATTGAAGACTACAGTCGGACACACGTAGTCAGTCCTCTATGGATCCTGTTTACCACGATGTATCAGCTGTAAGGTGCAAGATTACTGTGAGCGGTGGCTGGGAGTTTGGAAATAGATGGTGCAGTGGAGATGAAGGTGTGTGGGAGAGAGGAACGAAGCATGTGATTCATAATGTAGTGGATAGTAGGTTCTGTCTAGAATGGTTCAGGATACATTCAATCCTTATATTGATTGGAAAACAACAACAAAAAGTGAGTGACATGAAAACAGTCTAAACTGTGCCTGAAAATGTAAGGAAGATGTTATTGGGTGCTATAATTAAGTTCTGAGGAATAGACAGAGAGAGAGAGAAAGAAAAATGTGGATCCGAGGCGATGGCTTGGGTGTAGTTGGCGGAGAAAGAGGTGAGGAGACGGGTGGGTAATAAACCAGAGTGGCTGTGTTAAAGGATTGCAAATTCAAAGTGCTCTGTGAAACGGAGAAGGAAAATGAGCCCCACACTTCTACGACTCTCTCTCACACACTCCTTTCTAGCTCTCTTTCTCTCACAGTTTCTCTCTCTCACACGCACATACGCGCTCGCTGTCTCTCTCTATAAACGAGCACATTCTCTCTCTCTCAGTTTCCTGCTGCATCCAACGAACACAACACACTTACTCACTGCTGCGACTTCGTTTATCATTTCTTATGTTTCCGTACTGGTTTTTATACCAATCAGCCACAAAGACATCTTCCGTTTTTCAGCGCTAATCGGTTTTCACTCCGAATTCACCGTCTCGTTTCGTCTAAAGATGCGCACAGGAGGTTCCAGCGGATCGTCTGTAACGCTGCGCTCTCTATAAACAAACATGTAACGTTCATTTCTGTGCTCTATTCGTTTCGGGTTCAGGAGAAGCGTGAGTATAAGACTACAGCACGACAAACTCTTTTGAGACAACGACAGATTGTTATTGTTTTTAGCCCTCCACTCGTTAACGTTATTCGCGTAAATATACTCTCTTTTTAAATTTTAAACCGCAGGTTTAGACGGTTTTGTAACGTCACGTTAACTTTTAACGTCAGTTTACTTGATTTCGGCTATTTAAAACTTTGGTAAACCTTTGAAACTTAGTAGTACGTTTCATAACCGTTCATGTAAACACTTGCTTG
This sequence comes from Tor tambroides, assembly GCA_021397915.2. Lineage (NCBI taxonomy): Eukaryota > Metazoa > Chordata > Actinopteri > Cypriniformes > Cyprinidae > Tor > Tor tambroides. The sequence continues at coordinate 14,711 of JAFVLL020029100.1, read as the reverse complement.
TTCAATACGCGCACCTTGTTAACGCGACGCTAATAGTTTTCATTTCCTCTCCGCAGATTTATTACGTTAATTAGGAATCAAAACCACATGCCTTTGAATCGCCATCGATGTTGCTGTCGTAAACGCATCCAAGTTGAAAATGTAAAAGTATATTTTAGTGCATCTAAAAGTATATTAAAGATCTGTAGGAGTTCAGGGTAATTGACAGTGCAGCATTCACCTGATATTTTGAATGAATAATTTCAGCATTCAAAGAGACTGAAGTTTATACCGTTCAAAATATATATATTTTTTTTGAAAGTAAAATTCTTGCCAAAAACCTCCAGCTTTGCCTTTCATGTAAAATAACATCAAGAACATAAACTGTGTTGGCACACACTCATGCCCACTATGGCCAAACTATCCTGGCAGCATCACAGCAGAGGACGGCGCTTTATATCAACTTCCTACTTTATTTTGGCCACCCTTACTTTACTGTTTTCCTGGTCCTGCCCGGTTCTAGGCAAGAAGAAGCTCTACATCGGAGCGCTGTTCCCGATGAGCGGCGGATGGCCGGGTGGCCAGGCTTGTCTCCCTGCTGCCCAAATGGCCCTGGATCTGGTGAACAAGAGAACGGATATTCTTCCGGATTATGAGCTTGAATTAATCTACTATGACAGTATGGTAAGTGAGCACTGCATGTGAGCCTCTTTAATTACTTTCCATTATGTGAACTGTTTGATAGCATGCAATTGAGTGCACACCGAACTAGTCATTCCATAAGAGTGTTTACTTGCTGTTGATGTTATTTATTCAAATAGTGTGGAGCATCATTATCAGTGGCTTGCTGAAGATTTGTGTTCACAGGGGATTTCTGTGCAAATTTACATTTTACTACAGCATATTAGGTCAGCTGTAGTATGCTAATAGGGGTTTGGTGGACGCTAATGAACATAATGTTCTTTAAATGGGAATTTGTACTTGATTCAGCGTGACTTCATTAAAGCTGCACAGAGGAATGTTTTGACAGCATCCTATTATTCATCGGTTATGCTGTCACCTGAGGTTTGCTGGCAAAATCTGTTCATAGCAGCTCAATATACCTTCCACTTTCCCTGTTCGTATCTTTCCATTTGCTTCACTCTCTCTCTACTTCTCTCCATCTTTCCCACCTGCGTCCCTCCTCCCCCGCACAAGAGATGCCAATGCATACTGCCTCTCGCACACGCACACACACATATGCAGAGTGCAAGCCAGGGTTTTAGACAGAAAAGACATACAGATACATGCAGAGTGCAAATAGTTAATTCCCTGTGACTGTTCGGTGTTGCTAAGAGCTTTGCTGTGATTGGTCGGAACGGGTCTGCATTGGAACCCCGCTTCAAAGATACAGGAGAAGGAGGAAAGACTGGGGGTGGAGGTTGGCATGACAACAGTTACCAAGACCACTGCTGTTCAAACAAACACATAAGGCCACAGATTGCTCTGACAAAAGAGAGAAAAAAGCACGGCCCTTTATGATTATTGCATAAACAGTGGCAGATGGATAAATGGGAGAAATTAGCAGGCTGGTGTGAGACTATAGATGTATGAAGTGCCGTTCTCCCGTCTGCACTCGGACATATTGAGAGCATCGTTTCTGATCCCCAGCGGTAGGTGGATGTACTCAGGACCCCTGCTGATCCGAATGAATGCATGCACACAGAAACACGCTCATGCAGAGAGCTGCGTCTGATTAGGATTCAGCACCACGGACAGCTACATTTAGAGAGCAGAAAAGCGCTGTGTCATCAGGAGGTATAAAGCGAGCAGGAACATTTCATCTGAGTTGGATTTTAGGTATTCAGACCCAAATGTTCCCTCCTGAGCCACAGAAAGAACAGTCTCATTAAACCTGTGCCCAGCGTGGTTCTGGGCCGCTCTGATTGGATCAGAGGACGGCGCTCTCCATGGGGCGACGGGGATGGTACCAGAGGGGCAAGCTTTTTAGTATGGACTGGACCTGTGCCTGATTTCCCCAGAGCCCCAGTGTGAGATCACTTGGCCTTAAAACCTGCACCGTGGGGGCGTTAATGTGTTTTTGGGGTTTGTTCATCCACTGATTTGAATGATGGAAGACACTCTGAAATCCCTTGTTCAAAGTGTTTTCAGTGCTGTAGAGTCAGTATTTAAAAGTGGACTCTTTCCTCATTTCCACGATTCTCAGAAGTAAAAGTCGTCATGGTTGGGTAAACTACAACAAATATAAAACCTAGTGCTGTCAACCAATTAAAAAAATTAACTAATTAATCACATTTTTTCTGAAATTAATCGCAATGTTCTACTGAGTCTGCCTCGTCGCCTGTACCATTTGACTAGCGATGAATTTGGAGTGCGCTTCTGAAAAAAGTCTCCTGTGTGATGTGCTCGTAAAGACATTTTCCGTCTAAATAAACACAATTCTTGTCAAGACAAAAGAGACAGTAGCAGCAGTTGAGAGTGGGCTTCACCCCAGCATTAACTGCGTTAAATATTTTTAACGCTGTTAAACTAGAAAAATTAATCGCCTGCGTTAACATGCTTATTTTGACAGCACTAATAAAAACAAATATAATTTTTCCATTCCCATTCGCTGAAGCAGTAAGAAAGAAGAAAAAAGCCCTGTCTCAAATTGCCCATTTTATCATATTTAGTCAACCTATCCTGTTTTTGTTTAGTCAAGTTTTAGTTGACTAAATGTCTGGGAATTTTAGTAGAGTTTTAGTTGATGAAAACTTTTACATTTCATACAGTTGACTGTTGACAAATATGATGCAGGACAACTACTCCATAAATGCAGTTATGACCTAAAATTCAAGATATTGGTGCATAAATGCCCCTGTATGTGTTTTTGTCTTATATTTATAAGCAATATCACATGAGCAGCAAGAGCAGTATCACGCGAGTGCTGTTTGTCCCGAATATCACGAGTTTAAATGTGATTTTGTACTGTACAGCAGTTCAGTAAGTAAGAAGTTGATATTGTGTTATATTTTAAACACAATATGTGTTTTTGCTCAATTTTGCAGAGAACATTATTACCTTTAAAGCCACAGCAGAATTGTTGTAAGTCTCTGAGCAACACAGCGGTGTTTCTTTTCTGAATGAATCCACATTTTGAACGAATCGTGTGAACTAGTGATTCAATAGCCTGTTCATAAAGAGAGCCATTTACTTCATTCCTGAATGAATCAGTCATTTGAACGAATCGAATGAATTACATTTAGCGCCACCTGCTGGCAGATTTAGTTTCTTATTTAGAGTATCATTTAATTAATAATAATAATAATAATAATAATAATAACATTAAAGGGATAGTTCACCCCAAAAATTGAAATTCTGTCATCATTTACTCACTCTCATGTCGTTTCAAAGCTTTCTTTTGTGGAACATAACAGAAGGTATTTTGAAGACTGTTGGTAACAAAGCTGTTTTGGTTACCAATGACTTTCATTGTGTGAACAAACAATACTGAGATGTTTCTCAAATTAGCTTCTTTTATGTTCCATAGTTTATGTTAGGCCGTTGCAGCCTAAATGTTTTTGTGTAATAAATTTTTTGTTGAATCAAATCAAATATTTCTAAAGTTACAATTTGTAATGTCTACTTGATACTTTCTAATTTAACACAAAATAGCTTTATAAAATCTTTTTTTGGGTATTTTCACAGTCAAATTTATTTTGTGATTAATTGTGATTAATTAGATTAATTAATCGAAACATCATGTAATTAATTAGATTAAAATTTTTAATTGACTGACAGCCCTAAAATGAACACAAACTCAACATTATGAAAACTGGTAAAACTCAAAAGCTTCTCTCGAAAGCTAAAACAGTGAAAATCCTAATATTAATTCCAATAATTCCTAATTATATTCTTGTTTTTCTATTAAAACAACAACAACAAAAAGACATTGTATTGTGGCACAGGGGTTGCGTGAGTCAAGTCAGGTCAAGATCCATGTTTGGATTTATTACTGAGATCGTTTAATGCAGCTAACAGTGCAAACTACCATGTGAAAGAACACAAACTGTTGTATGACACTTTAATATGAGCAGAATATAACTCAATGGCAATAGCTATACTTTTTGTCGAGATTTTCAGCTCATCAGCACTTTTTCCAAAAAGAGAGAGGGAGAGAGTCAGAGAGAGCATGCATATGGTCTGATGAAACTAGTTCTGCAATCCTTTCTTGTCCTCCAATTTGCAAGAATGAGTGTATTGAGACAAAATGTTTTAACATCTTTGAGTTAAATTTGTTTAGACTTGATAAGATTTATTCATATTTAGTGAATTTACTATTCACTATGCACTTCTATTCTACAGCACCATGGCATGGAAAAGAAAAATGTTTTAGCTGACTGGGAGAATGTCCTTCTGTTGTCTTCACTGTGACTGCATGCAGAAACAAACATACAGACCGGCGAGTGTGGTACGATTTAAGAACAAATGACTGTTATAAGTCACATCTTTTAATGAATCGGTCAAAAAGACGAATGAAATCAGATACATGTTTGCATCAATCTGCTTAATCCATCAAAGCAGTTAACATTTGACTCACTCACTAATTGGATGTTTGTATAATGTTAATTAATAATTATACACAATTGTTCAAAAGAATGGGGTTTGTAAGATATTCTATTGTATTTGAAGTATCTATGATCACTATGACTGCATTTGTTTGATCAAAAATTCATTAATATTGTCAAATATTATTTCAAGTTAAAATAACCATTTTAATATGTCTAAAAATGCAATTTATTCCTGTGATGCAAAGCTGAATTTTCAGCATCATTACTCCAGTCTTCAGTGTCACATGATCCTTCAGAAATCATTCTAATAAGCTGATTTGCTGCTCAAGAAACATTTCATCTTATTATAAATGTTGAAAACTGTTGTACTGCTTAATGATTTTTCAGGAACTGATACTTCTCAGTATTCTTTGATGAATAGAACGTTTAAAAGAGCAGCATTTATTTGAAATAGAAATCTTTTTTAACATTATAAATGGCTTTACTTCCATTTTTTATTAATTTAATGTATCCTTGCTAAATAAAAAAAAAACTTTCTTTTTTAAAATCTTACTCTCCCAAAACTTTTGAACAGTAGTGTATATTATCAGAATTAGTTGATAAATTGTAAGTAGTGTAATTTAAAGATAAACATTCACGGAAGAGTTTTATAGTAACAAATAGTATTTTAACAAAAAGAATACTAGAATTCAGTTCTAGTAGTTGTTTTGATTCGATGGGACCCAGGTGCTTTAAAAGAGTGAGGCCCACGCATGGCTTCCCTCAGGGTTGGAAAGTCAGGGAGGAGATTTAGAGCCTAAACAAAGTCTCCATTCTGAGGATACGACCCCCAGGGAGTCTGGAGAGAGTCTGCTCAGGACTCTGAAGGACATACCGTACCATGTGCCTGAACACTTTGTGTGTACAGTCATTCCCCTTTTTTACTTTATTTAAAAGAATGTGTAGGCATGTGTCCACAATAGAGACAGCTGATGAAACCCTCTCACATAACTGTCTGGAGTGTCACATTAATTTCATGCTTGTCACAGGAAATCATTGTAATTCTGAAAAGAAAAGCAGTTTCTCACTAAAACGCTTCTTTTGTTGCGATTGAAATAATTGGAGTAATTTAGCAGGACGTTTAGAAGAAATTAAAAGCATCAGGAGGGACAGAAATAGAGATGCGTCGGGATAAGGAAGCAAGATTAGACACCAATAAGTGAAGAGCAGTCAGCCGCCACAGGTTTCTGCCGGTTGGATTTACTTGATTGCACCAATCAAGCCTTGAATCATTTTAATCTCATGTTTGTTTTTATTCTTTGTAGGTTTTGCTCCTGTTTAAGCCTTTCTTTGTTCCCAAACAACAGAAATGCAACAAAAGCCCAGCTTTAGAAATGCTGGCTGTGCTCAAGGCCACTGGCTGCAACTCAGTTTGCGCTCAACACATGATCAGTTGTGGCTTTAACCTATCATTTAAATGAGATATTGATTTTTCATTGACAGTAATTTTAAGGCAAATGAGGAAAAAAAGATTTAAAGACTGATGAGAGTGCACGTCTTGCAAACAAACGTTGTTTTTTGGTTTGTATATGAGTAAATGCATGTGTCCTTGGACGACTCCAGCTGTCATCTGTATGTATTTATTGCTTTATCTGTCTCTGCTTCTTTCTGTTCTGGTTTCCCATGCATATTTATCTCTACTTATGTGATTCGGTATGAAATGAAGTCTCTCTCCCTATGGGGGTTCTTATACTGAAGCGGCGAATGTATATACAGTGTGAAATGTGTGCTTTTTTTGTCGAGGTGTGCAGTTTTGAGCATGGAGTGAAAGGATGCCTCATGAATAATGACAGCTGTGCTTCAAATCTGAGTATAGATTATATATTTAAACCTTCTTTTGCTCTGCTTTCAGTGTGATCCTGGTGAGGCCACGAAGCTGCTGTATGACCTGCTGTACACGGAGCCCATAAAGATCGTCCTGATGCCAGGCTGCAGCTCTGTGTCCACACTGGTGGCTGAGGCCGCGCGTATGTGGAACCTCATAGTGGTGAGTTTTCCTCTTCATCAGATCTCATTCGCTTTGAATGTGTACAGATGAGATGTCGATGCAAGGATGTTGAGGAAAAGATTTATGAAAGTGATTACAAAATGTTCTTTTTCTGCAACAAACTGGATTCTGGATTGTTCAAGCATCCACTAAAAATTTCAGACAGGCAAGAGAAGGCGATTTTACTTGATATTGTTATGTACATGTAATTGCTGTGGAAATGAGGTGATTCAGCCTAGTGGTTAAATATCTGGGATCCAAAACGTTATAGGTTTATTCCCAAAAGATGAGTCTAAAAGGATGTGAATCCACAGATTTCAACAGGGATTGTTTGTTGCAAGGATGTATAGAAAAACACAAGAGTTATGAAATTAACACCTTATTTTGCAACCAGAAAGCTGAGAAAATTATAGCATGTCTCACTTTTGATCATTTTGGGAAATGCCAATTTCAGAGTTTCTTTTTATTTAGAATATGTGTTTCTTCATTATTTGAACTGTTGGAGATTATGTGAATGCATGCATAAATGTATAAAATGATACCTAAAAATATATACACTATACTGTTCAAAAGTGTGGTGTCAGTAAGATTTGTTTTTTTGAAAGAATGCTTTATTGTGGAAGATGAAAACATTGAAGAAGTTCATTTACTGTTTTTTTTTATTTTTTTTATTTCACATTATTGAACATAAGCCAATCACTGATAACATCATAATTTGCCACCCCTAGTGAAAAACACATATGCTTGAAATACATTTATTTCATGCTAAGTATCCTACAAATACATGTACACATTTATGTACTTAATAAAAATACCCTGCAATTGTACTTTTAGTATACTAAACTGGTATACTTAAAGTCTGCTAAATTGGAACAACTAATTTTGTACTTAATGCACTTTAATTGTGTGAAAGTAGTGCTGAAGTCCAACTAAAGATATACTGAAGTATATTTGATTGTGCTAAAGTGGAACTATTGCAAGTATACTTCAGGAACACCTTTAAATATCTTTCATTTAAAGACCGATCCAGTCCTCATCAATAGTGACATTAACACACATTTGAGGCTTAATATTAAGAAATATGCATTGTGCACTAGTACCCCAAATGAAGTTTAATTATAATTTTTATATCAGTAAGTCTCGAGCGATGTGCCCATAAATATGTTAATAGATTTGAACTATACTTAGTATGAAATAAATGTATTTTAAATATGTTAATTTTTTACTAGGGACAGATTTAAAAAAAAAAAAAAAAAATTAAATGAGGTGAACATACCTGTAGTCACTGACATTTGGTTTTTATGGCTTCTGTGTGATTCTGTACATCCCAAACGGCACTCTCCAACAAGTCTCATCACTGAAAACATTATAGCACAGTGAAGATGAGCTACCTAAATGCATTCCCATTTCAGAACATGCAGCACTTCGTTCAAATACCCGAAATCAGTGAAATGGCTTCCAGACATTTTGGATCAGATATTTATGTCATTTTATTTCGCTTTTGGCTCGTCTTTGAAGTGCACTCCCACTGCCTCATCTTCCTTTTTTTTTTTTGGAAATCAGTCTCTTTATTTTTCATGCTGTGTTCTATTTTTATATCTGTTGAGAGCTTTTTCTCTTCACATATGAGTTTTGACCTATATACCCCCCCGCTGGCATTGAAACCCTCCCTTTTTCCACCCCCTCAGCAGACCTGTCACTCATCGACATCTCACCGCATCTGGGAATGACATTGAGTTATTGGCAGAATGGCTAAAAACCCTCTGCTGTCATCTGATTTGACTGCACGATTAACACAGAACAGCAAATGTTGAAATTGAAACCTCTTTTTTCTTTCATTTTACACCTGTGTTTTGGATTTTAAATTTTTATCAGAGCTTTGCACGCTTGTCTCACACACTATATTCCCTGATTGTAAAATAAAGCTGTTCCGAGTGAACTGTGATCAACCCAGCAGGAGATAATTTAGCCCCTTGTGTACTGGTTTTCCTGCGGGTAATTTTATCACACATTTTTCTTCACTAGCTTGTTTCTAATTTTCCTTCGAAGTTCTCAGTGTCTGTATAGTGGAGATGTGTGAATGTATTTCTATTGCTCGTTTTTTATGACCATTGATATGTGCCCGCAGTTGTCCTACGGATCCAGTTCACCGGCGCTCTCCAACCGTCAGCGTTTCCCCACCTTCTTCCGCACGCATCCCTCAGCCACATTGCACAACCCCACCCGCGTGCAGCTCTTCCAGAAGTGGAAATGGACCAAAATTGCCACCATCCAGCAGACCACCGAAGTCTTCACCTCTGTGAGTGAGATGTTTACTAGGACAGCTGTTTTAAAAACAGTAATCATGCAATGAAAAGCACAACCGGTAGAGATTCATTATCTTTTGATCAGTGTTCAGGAGGAGATGTCACACCGTGTCGTAACCAGCTGTGTGTTGTGTTGGTCACATGTGCTAGGTAGCCCTGCCCACTCTGAAATCCCATTGGTTCAAAGTCCTGCTCTGCATAGTTATGCATCAAAGTGTTATTTAAGCATGAAATGACATTCAAAACCCAATTAACTTCTATAATGTGACTAATTTTATATGTATGTGTATTTCCAAGTGAACCAGTGTATTCAGTGAGGACAAAGATGTAGGGCAGGGTTTGATTTCATCCAATGCAAATTCACTGGATCATGTCAGGTCGGCATTTCATACCAGAGTTTAAATAATCAGTTTAAAATGCTAAAACAGTTTTATGAATTGTAATGTATTAAAGTAGTACAGTACAATATATAAAATAAGCACATATTAAGTCAATTTAATTGTTGCATGTGTAAATTAATATCGACCGTGGAGCAATGTTCTTGAGTGCCATGGGTGCATTCGCTCTCTGTTTTGTCCGTAACTCCCTGAAACTTTTTCCAAACAGATTTTCAAGGCTTCTGATCGTATTTTACAGCTGTCACCTTATTTACATGACCTCAGTTGAAATAAAATGTTTTCATTGCATGGAAACTTCTGCATTATTTTCTTCAAGATAAAACATTTTACTTGTATCATTGTTCAATTGGTGACTTTTTGTGCAGAAAACATTTAAGTTTAAAGTCATATATAAGTCTTTATAATCATACAGTATGTAGCCTTGAACTGTTATAGTTTGTCTTCGTTTTCCTGAGTAAGATTTGTGGATTTTACATTCATATTTAATCATTTCCCTAGTAAGAAATGTAAAAATTTAAAATACATTTATTTCATACTTAGTTCAAATCTATTAACGAATTTACTGATATATTGCTTGAGATTTACTGATATAAAAATTATAATAAAACTTTATTTGGAGTACTACATATGCACAATGCACAATTTATTAAAATGAAGCCTAAAATGTGTTTTATTGTTACAGTTGATGAGGATAAACTCACCGGCCACTTTATTAGGTACCCCTGTTCAATTGCTTGGTAACACAAATTGCTAATTAGCCAATCACATGGCAGCAACTCAATGCATTTAGGCATCTAGATGTGGTGAAGACGACTTTATTTAAACATAAATAACATATATATTTTTCTAGTGAAAAAATGTTTATTCATGCCTTCACTCTACACGCTTACCTCATTTAGTACAGGCGAATGAATATGAATATGCAAATTAGTCCCCAGCTCCATTTAGTCGCATCAGCTCGGACCTGCTCCACTGTTTGAACCAGGAACTGAATTCTTTAAAGACCACAGGGGGTCTTTAAAGAATCCTGTACATGCATATAAACAAATACTGCATTGAATGGTTGTTAAATGAAATGTGATTGATTCAGATCAGTGAAATTGTGGATCAAATCAAATTAAATCATTCTGATGAGCACAAAATCAAATCAAATTGAAACCCACCTCAAATCGAAACCGCTCTACTTTTGGCTAATGTGATGTGATAATTGTATTTACTTTTTACAAGAAAGGATCTATTTTGATTTAGGTTAACATCTTGGCTAGATTATATCACATTACACACAGCATTTTTTTCTTCACATTCCTTGTCAAACACTATGCTGTTAATGCCTGATATCTGAGTCGTGCAACTCAGACAGGCTGTGTTTTACATAACTGAGGGCTTGAGAAGCACATGCTTTACTTCAGGTTATAGCATGTTGTTTTGTGTGCTATGTAGGTGAAATGTATCTGTGTGCTGTAGAAGACAACATCTGGGATGTGGGATTGTGGGCTGTAGCTGATGTAAGCTTGGCTCTGTTGCTTTGTTTCCTCCTGCTCTCTGCAGCCTGAGGTTATACAGACTGTATTAAAATTTACTCGCTTGTTTTATTGGTACACGCATGATGGTAAACAGTAAACAAGTCCCAACAAAAGAAATTAAATCTGCCAGTCTCTTTCTAATTTTCTTTCTTCCCTCATTTTCGTTCTCCATGCCTGTCTTATCTCTGCCTTTCTGCCGCAATAATATTCTTTTTCTACACGGCATCACCTCCCGTCTATCTGCAGATGTCTCCATGCTCTTTACTTTCCCTCCCTCTCTTTCTCTGTTCTCCTTTAATCTCGTTCTCTCTCTCTCTCTCTCTCTTTCTCTCAGACTCTGGATGATCTAGAACAGAGGGTGAAGGAGGCAGGCATTGAGATCAGCGTGAGGCAAAGTTTCCTCACGGATCCTGCTGTGGCCGTCAAGAACCTCAAGGTGCTTTCACTTTCACTCATTTCGTTGATCCTGTTATTGAACTGAACTGAATCAACATTGAACTGACCCTACTGTCTTCAGTAGAGCTGCTTATCATTGAATTAAACTTGTTTCATAATAGATGAACTCTCACAAAAACTTGTCCAAGGTCACATTTCACCACAAGATCAGATGAGTAAAAACAAGAAATTATATTAATGCATGAGGTCATAGGTCATATTTTTTTAAGCCTGTTTTTAAGATTGCAACATTATTTTCATGACAGTTAGGTGTATTTCACTCCAAATTATCATTAATGTGTTGCTTCTAGATGTTTAAATTTCTTTTAACAAGTGAATGTTAGAAGAATGTCTTTTTTTTTTGCAATTTCTATTAATCACGAGTATTACAGTATTATAGTAATATGATACCACAATGATTTTTTTAATACATGACAAAAAAAAATTTCCCGATAAATATTAACACCTATAAATTTATAACCCACCTTCTCAAAAATATTAAAAGTTTTTTTTTTAAATAAATAATAAATAGATAAACAAACAAAACTTAAACAAAAAAACTATTATTTTTAAAGAATACCATAGTATGTCATGGGGATTTTATCTGTTAAACAAATACTAGTGTAACAAAATATTTTTAGATTATGTTATGTTTTTTTGTTTGTTTATTTGTACAGGGGCAATTCACTGTATTAACTTTTATTTATTTATTTATTTATTTAACAGTCTTAGCTTATAGATAAATTGGGTAACACTTTAGTATAGGGACCAATTCTCACTATTAACTAGCTGCTTATTAGCATGGCTATTATTAACATATTGGCTGTTTATTAGTACTTATAAAGCACATATTCTGCATGACCATATGTGACCCTGGAGCACAAAACCAGTCTTAAGTCACTGGGGTATATTTGTAGAAATAGTCAAAACTACATTGTATGGGTCAAAATGATCCATTTTTCTTTTATGCCAAAAATCATTAGGATATTAAGTAGAGATCATGTTCCATGAAGATATTTTGTAAATTTCTTAGCATAAATATATCAAAACTTCATTTTTGATTAATAGTATGCATTGCTAAGAACCTCTTTTGGACAACTTTAAAGGCAATTTTCTCAATATTTAGATTTTTTTGCACCCTCAGATTCCAGATTTTTAAATAATTTTATCTCGGCCAAATATTGTCCTATCATAATAAACCATACATCAATGGAAATCTTATTTATTCAGCTTTCAGATGATGTATAAATCTCAATTTCTTCAATTTGGTTTTGTGGTCCAGGGTCCCATATTATACATCCCTAATCCTACCCAATACCTAAACTTAACAACTACCTTACTAACTATTAATAAGCAGCAAATTAGGAGTTTATTGAGGCAAAAGTCATAGTTAATGGGTAGTTTATAGCAAGAATTGGACCTTAAAATAAAGTGTGACCCTAAATTGCAGCTGTAGCCCCTGGTAATAAGGATTTGGGGGAAATGTGTTTAGGAAACTGTCATGAATATAATGTCACAATGCAAAAATTGAATATCCCAAAAATAAATTTGATTTTCTTTAAGCAAAACATATTTATTTATGTATTTATTTTGGTTTTTGGTGACTTGAAGATTTCCCCCAAAACAGGCATAAGCACCTATTGCTATCTCTGGGTCTGTCACGCCAAAGGACGTCACTGAATCCAGGAGTAAAATACAACAGTGTGGGGATCTGATCTCATTCTTGAGGAGAATCATTTTAATTGGAACATGGGTCAGATGATCTGTCACCCCCAGTCCTCCCGCCTCCCCCATCCTGCTCTTTCCAGTGACGGCTGGGCCCCTGGCTGCCTGTTTAGCAAAGGCCTGCCATGTGTGCCGCCCTAGTTTTGGTGCACAAGATTAATGGAGTACCACCAGAGGAACCATGGTAACCTGGAATATAGCACACTGCTGAGAGGGGAAAGTAGCACTGATTGGACCGCTTGTCCAAACCAAAATTACTGCAGCGTTTTGCATAGTAGCACTCTCAAACCTCCCTCTGATGCTAATTCACTGATTTTTGCAAATTGTTGCATTCATTGCTTTGTTCTAATAATCAATTCTCGCTCTACTCCCACAGAGGCAAGATGCTCGCATCATTGTGGGGCTGTTTTATGAAACGGAAGCCAGGAAAGTGTTTTGTGAGGTCTGTAATCAGCCGTCCAGCTGAGCATTATTAATCTTTGTCAATGTCAAAGGAGAAACATGGTGTTTCTGTTCATTTTTCATTCTTGGTCCTAACCTGCGCTGTTTCACACAACCCAACTGCAGGTCTATAAGGAGAAGCTGTATGGGAAAAAGTATGTGTGGTTTCTGATTGGCTGGTATGCTGACAACTGGTTCAAGATCAAAGACCCATCCATCAACTGCACTGTTGAGCAGATGACAGAAGCTGTGGAGGGTCATGTGACCACTGAGATAGTCATGCTCAATCCAGAGACGGTGCGAGGGGCCTCTAACCTGGTGAGTGGGCTTGAATAATCTTTATTTTTCCTGATTCCTAATTATAAGAATTGCTCAGTTTGTGTCCCGTGGCTAGACCCAGACTATGCTGTGTCTGTGCTGTGGACTTGAATGGTATCTTGAATGTTTTTTTTGTTTGTTTTTTTTGCCTGTTGGATGCTAAATTGGGGAGAAAAAATCCATAGGCTTATATTGAAGGAGGCACATATGGAACATATGGAAGTTCATTTCTGCCACTGAATAAAAAATAAAAAAGGTAATTGTGACATTTTATCTCAGAATTCTAGCTTTTTTTCTCACAATTGCGAGTTTACATTTCACAATTTTTACTTTTTTTTCTCAGAATTGCTTAGAATTTACTTATATAAAATTCCCAGAATTGGGAACTCACAGTTCTGAGAAAATTCTGATTCAGAATTGAAAGTTTATATTCTATATTTGTGAATTTATCTGTCAATTGTGAGATATAAACTTGTGATTGTGAGAAAAGGTCATAACTCTGAGTTTATATCTTGCAATTCTGACTTTTTCTCAGAATTCCAATATAAACTTGCAGTTGCGAGTTATAAAGTCAGAATTGCAAACTCACGATTATGAGTCAGATTTGTGAGTTTATGTTATATATTTGTGAATTTTATCAGTCAATTCTGACTTTATAAAGATATAAACTCGCAATTGACCGTTTGCAGGGAGTTTGATTGACCAATTAACGCCAATTCCACCATCTTGTCCGACAAACAAATCAGACAGGAGAGTAGATTAACTTCGGTGGATTTAAACTTGAAAAATGGTGTGTATTGACAATAAAATACCTTCTGATGTTCTTTCATGTTTATTTCATGCTTTAAGTAAATATGAAAAGACGATTCATCGGTTCATGTTAGAGGTCTGCACGGGCTTTAAACTGAAGCCCGAACCCGGCCCGTACCCGAGATCGTCTGACCCGACCCGACCCGAGTGGCACAGTTAAATTTAGAGCCCGAACCCGAAGTCCTTTTTTTTTTTTTTTT
>JAFVLL020029099.1:0-18870 GCA_021397915.2 Tor tambroides | reverse complement strand
ACCGACTGTGACATAAGAGTCGGGATCACTAATAGTTACGCCCCCAATATTTGGATATACCCGCCCATGTTCTAGGCCAGCCGGACCTGCACAGCTGAACCATCAGACGTTCTGCAGGTATTGTGAAGAAACAAGCGAGGACAATAGCGAAAATGGCAGCTCATGGAAATAAATGTTATGTTCCAGGCTATGCAGGGATGGGTTGGTGTCTGTATTCAGAAAGGCACGGAAAACAAATAACGCATTCTAATAAAATAACGCGAGCTACTAAAGGGACATATGGTTGGCTGCTTGCTAGAGATAGCTTGTTACATTACAGTACATAAGATTTCACTTACCACATAAACAGAGTAAGGAGAGATGACTGAGGATGATGGCAAATGATTTACAGATCTTGAGCACCACTGACAAGCATCTGATCTTGTAAAATGTGTGGTAAGTACTGCCGCTGTAGTTTACATAGAGCACGAGCAATCGCAAATCTTGAAAGTTAAAGTAAAACGCGATCGTCCATTTAAAGCAGCTCCCTGATGGCCGCAATTTATATACAGTATAATTTCCCAACGATATAACTGCAAGAGAAAGTATTGAAATATATATTTTACTCCCTGTGTTTCCTTCCTGCTTTGTGAGCTGCGCTGTGAAGCAGCCAATTCAGAGCAGAGCTCAAAATTATTATTCATGACCCTTCCAAATAAGGTAATAACAGACCATTTCATTCTAGGCACAAATCCTAGGTTTGTAAATGGTCATGTAAAACCGTTTCTGGAGAATTTTTGGCCTTACCTAAGCCACATACCTTCTTTGTAGATATCAGAGAACAATTTAAAGTATTGTATCAATGCATTCTATGGCACCTTTAAATAGGAGGGCAAATGAGGATAATTAATGACACACACCTGAACCAAATGACATGATCAGACCAGAGGGAAAACTAGGTCACAGAACACATGAGGAATGAAAACACAACAAAACAGTCCATAAGTGTGACACTAACAAAATATTAGAGTGTGCAACTTTTTTTTTTGGACAGGTAGTGTAAAGTTGACTCCAACATATCCCAAAGACTTTCAATGGGGTTAAGGTCAGGACTGTGGTGGCTAACCTTTCACAAATCGTGCCTGATGCCTGATGAATCTTGTACATGTGCACGTCTTCTGACATGGTTGTTTGAGAAATAAAAAGCAATGCGCAGCATCATTTAGTGTTAAAATAATTGTTGCCAAACATACGACATAAGCAAGAAACATAAATAACAGTAATAATGATTCAGCTATAAAATCTTAAGTATTTGTTTATTTTTTAATATCCAGATAGTGACTGTTTGTGTGTTAGTCTTATTCAGGGAAGATCTCCTGAACCCAGCTGTTTGTCTATGAAGAGTGAAGCATCAATGGGTGACCCACCTGAAATAAAAGAGACAGACTCTCCTGTTGACCTGAGGTGAGGACAGTTTAAAGCAGGGTGGTCCAATCCTGCTTCTAGGGGTCCATCTTCCTGTAGAAGTTAGCTTCACCACTAATAGCACTCCTGTAGTTCAGGGGTAGGCAACGTCAGTCCTGGAGTGCCGCTGTCCTGTAGAGTTTAGCTCCAACCCTAATCAAACACACCTGAACAAGCTAATCAAAGTCTTCAGAATTAGTCTTTTTTCAGGGTTGGAGCTAAACTCTGCAGGACATTGGCACTCCAGGACCAACGTTGCCTACCCCTGCTGTAGTTCAAAGAGTTAAGCATGGTGCTGGCAATGCTAACATAATGTAGTTTTTGAATGCAATGTAAGACACTTTGCGCAAAACTGTCTGCCAAATGTGTATATGTAATTCACCTTAACCAGCTAATTAATGAGATTAAGATTTCTCAAAACATCCAGGCAGGTTGGAGCTCCCTTCCAGGAGCAGTATTGGACACCCCTGGTTTAGTTGAATGAGTAGGTTCATGGTTGTGTTATAACAACTAAATTATTAAATGTTTCCATTTATTTCTCCTATTAATACAAATACATCTACGGTTGTTCTTAAACAACAGAAACAAATGGGATGAATCACTGTCAGAATCAAACTCCACTGGACAGAAGCAGTTGGACTCGATTTTTAAGGTTGGAGTGTTTTTGTGTATGTCTCTCCATGAAAAACAAAATGCATTTCTACCCTATAGAACAGTGAATTTCAACCACGTTCCTATAGCCTCCCCAACACTGCACATTTGCAGGTCTCCTTTGTCTAACACACCCATTTCATGTCTTGGAGTCTCTACTAATGAGCCGATGTCCTGAAGCAGGTGTGTTTGACTAAGGAGACGTGCAAAATATGCAGTGTTGGGGGTCTCCAGGAACAAGGTTGAGAACCACTCACCTAGAACACTAATCTGTTCAGGGGTGTCCAATCCTGCTCCTGGATGGCCTCGGTCCTGCAGAACTCAGCTCCAAGTCTTACTAGGCATACTAGAAATTTCCAGGCAGGTGTGTTGAGGCAAGAACTGAACTCTGTAGGACAGTCGCCCTCCAGGACAAAGTTTGGACACCCTTGAATCAGTTTATTGTGTATTCATTGTCCTCTGTATCCTGCTGCCTTTTGTAAATTCCTAGTAAGCACAGACAAAATGGGCTTCTGTATGGACAGAATTATCCATGGTATTGATTTTCCCACATAAAAGTCTAGGCTTAAAACAACTTTTAGAAAGTTTATTTTTCTCTCTCTCTCTTTGAGGCTGCTTATTTGTCACCTATGATATTGATTTAATATCAATACTGAGGTATAAGATTCTGGTATTGTGCTGAAACCAAAATTGTGGTATCGAGCTATTCCTACAAGGTAGTTATGTCCCATCAGCTCTCTACTGTACTACACTGCTCTTTTGTTCACCCTGCAAACAAGCCTGCACTGACCCTTTACGGGCCCACTTAGGTCCAGCCTAAGGGCCCCCAGCAGGCTGCCAGCGCAGGGCCTCTGAGAATGTGCTCGTTGGCAAAACGTTGGCTCCTTAGCGCTGGTCCTGCATGGGCAGCCCTCACCTAGCCCATACTACTAATCTAGAATAGGAGTGCCCAACCCTGGTCCTGGAGATCTACCTTCCTACAGAGTTCAGTTCCAACCCTGATTAAACACACCTGTCTGTAATTATCAAGGGCTCCTTCAGATCCTAATTAGTTGGTTCAGGTGTGTTTGATCAGGGTTGGAGCTGAACTCTGCAGGAAGGTAGATCTCCAGGAACAAGGTTGGGCACCCCTGATCTATAACAATACATCTGTTTCACTTTAAATACTTTTCAGCTACTATAACTTAAGTCTTTGGGAAAAACAGTTATTATACATCCGAAACGGATGCAGTCCCCACATAACTAATGTCTAAATTGTCAAAAATGTACAGTAGTCAAAGGGATTTCAAATCAATGGATTTAGTAAATACAAAATAGAAACCATTCAACTGAGGTTAATACAGCTACATATAGCCAAAAATGTAAATATACAAAAGTACAAAAAAAAAAGCAAACAATGTAAGATTGTAGGATTTCGTCATGTGAAAGTTGATGTGTGCAAAAGTTTTATCTGTAATATATCAATGTCCAAACACTGTCCATAGCTGAAGTTGGCTGATAGCAAATGAGTAATCCAACCTCTTGTAATGAAAACATGCCACAACTCTCAAAAACCAGACTCTTCCTAACCAGAAACAATCAAAAATAGTCCAGACTGGTCTCATGTCGAAGAGAACTTTAAATCCATATTCAAACTGGACCATGATGTGGTAACCTCACCAATAAAGAGTCCTTCTAAAATGCATAAAAATTCACTGTCTTAAACTCTTAGCATCAATCCAAACATAGGCCATACATACATGTAACATCTCTGCAAAAAACATCAGCAATGTACACTTTTAAATAGAAAATAAAACTCCTTTAGACCAGGCTTGAAATTACACATTTCCCAACCACAATGTGTTCAGCAGGTGATCCGTGCTGGCTACTGTTGCTTGTTATTGCTAACTCCCTCTACCACATGGCTTTACTTAAGAAAACCTAAAACACCCTAGCACCCCTAGTGGTAAGGAAGAAAACCTCACAGAGAGCCTGCGGTGAGCCCAAAGCTGTGGGCCTCGCCTGGGCAAGCCCGTTACTGGGCCTGTTTAGGTTTGGTGTGGGCTGGCCCTACCCCACTGTGCCCGCAAAAAGACAGCATGGGCCACACAAGGACATGTTTGCAGGGCAGTAAATCCTGTTTTTGTTGTAGTGGATTGAGGTGATGTGAGGTTTGGCTGCAGCAAATTGGGGGTTCAGTATCTTGCTCAAGGGCACCTCAGTCATGGTTTTGAGTTTGGAAGGGAGCACTGTTCGTTCACTCCCCTGACCCACAATTCCTACCGGTACTGAGACTCAAACCTCTGACCTTTGGGTTACAAGTCTGACCCTCTAACCATTAGACCAAGACTGCCCTAAAAAAAAAGCACATGCGTCTAGTGGATAGAGGCCCAGATATTTATTTAAACGAGCAATGGGACACTTTGGATTGTTGGGTTCAGTAACCCTTGTAATTTTCTTTACATGGATCTTTTGGGTCTTTAAGGCTCTTGGTCCTCCTGTTATGAAATAATAGAGTATTGTTTTAACAACATCTAGTCAGTGTATGAGTGACATCTGTGGTCAACTATGTGCCTCAAGGATGCATAAAAGGATCAAAGCACCTTATTAAGATCTTCTGCCTCATAAAGTTGTAGATGCTGCTGTTTGAGGCTTTTCAGAAGTTTGTTTTCTAATGATTCAGGAGATTCATTAATTGAATGCTCTGTTACTCAACACCAATTTCAGGAGCTTGAACACAAAACCATCTCTCTGATAAAGAAAGAGCTGAAGATGATCAAAGCAGTTCTGAGCCCAGATTACTCAGCATGCTCTGAGAGAGGAGGAGGAGATGGATGAAGGTGAAAACAGAGTCAAACAGGGGCTTCTGCAGACCACCCTGAATGTCCTGAGGAGGATGAATAAGACAAACCTTGCTAACATACTACAGACCAGTAAGAGCTCTGAGTCATATTACCAAGATGTAAATGTACAAATAATTTGGGAGATTTTAGGATTTAAAGAATTGGCCACTATGAATGAGATACAGCAGCTATTTATACATAGCTGTTGATGAAAGGAGAGTCTAAACCAGTAATCAAAATCAGGTGTTTTAATCATTTTTCTTAGACATTTAGCATGATTGTTTAAGTATGACCATATTTTTCAAGCTGACTAGTGCAATCCACTGACTATTTACATATCACATGAAAGTGAGGATTTTCCACGTTGATCCATGTATTTATTTATTGTTTGTGAATAGCACATTTATTTTGATCCCCATTTTCCCCTTCTCTTGAGGACTTGCCCCTTTTTATGTGAAGCAACACAAATCCAGACTAAAGGAGAAATTTCTGAGAATTCATGAAGGAATATCAAATCAAGGAAGCTCCATATCTCTGCATGAGATCTACACAAGAGGTGTACATCACAGAGGGAGGGAGTGGAGAGGTCAATAATGAACATGAGATGAGACAGATTGAGACACAATTCAGGAGACCAGAGGCTCAGGAATCACCAATCAAATGCAATAACATATTTAAGCCTTTACTTGGACAAAACAAACCCATCAGAACTGTGCTGACTAAAGGAGTTGCTGGAACTGGAAAAACAGTTTCAGTGCAGAAGTTTATTTTGGACTGGACTGAAAGAAATGCAAATCAGGATCTCCACTTCATATTTCCCTTTTAGAGAGCTGAATTTAATAAAGGAGAGGAATCTCAGTTTGATGAACCTGATTCATCATTTTTTCACACATACAAATAAATTGAGATCAACAAACATTGATGACTTCACAGTTCTGTTTATCTTTGATGGCCTGGATGAGTGTCGACTTCCTCTTGGTTTTCTGAACAATGATATTTTGTGTGATGTGACAGAATCAGCCCCAGTGGATGTGCTGCTGACAAACCTCATCAAGGGGAATCTGCTTCCTTCTGCTCTCCTCTGGATCACCTCTCGACCAGCAGCAGCCAATCAGATCCCTCCTGAATGTGTTGACCTGGTTACAGATGTACGAGGCTTCAATGATCCTCAGAAGGATGAGTATTTCAGGAAGAATATAAATGATCAGTGTCTGGCCAGCAGAATCATTGCACACATCAAATCATCAAGAAGCCTGTACATCATGTGTCACATCCCAGTTTTCTGCTGGATTTCAGCCACTGTTATAGAGAAAATATTGAGTGAAGCAGAAAGTGCAGAGATCCCCAAGACTCTCACTCAAATGTTCACACAATTCCTGATCTTTCAGCTCAAACTAAAATTCATGAAGTATGAAGGGAAATGTGATGTTGATCTTAAACAAGTTAGAAGTAATATCCTGTCACTGGGAAAACTGGCTTTTCAACAGCTGGAAAAGGGGAACCTTATCTTCTACGAGGAGGACCTGAGAGAGTGTGGCATTGATGTCAGAGATGCATCAGTGTATTCAGGAGTTTGTACCCAAATCTTTAGAGAGGAGTTTGGGCTGTACCTGGGGAAGGTGTACAGCTTTGTACATCTGAGCATCCAGGAGTTTCTTGCTGCTTTATATGTGTTTCTTTGCTTTTTTAAACAAAGAAGATTTGTTAGCATGTTCAGATCATCCTTGACTGATTTACTGAAGAGTGAAGTGGACAAGGCCTTACAGAGTGAAAATGGTCACCTTGATCTTTTCCTCAGATTCCTTCTGGGTCTCTCGCTGGAGTCCAATCACACTCTCTTACGAGGTCTACTGAAAAAGACAAGAACTAGATCTTGCAGTGAACAGGAAATAGTGGAGTACATTAAGATGAAGATCAGGGAGAATTCCTCTTTTGAGAAATCCATCAATCTGTTCCACTGTCTGAATGAACTGAATGATGATTCTCTAGTGCAGGAAGTCCAAATATACCTGAACACAACTGGTGACAGTCAACTCTCTGGGGTCAAACTCTCTCCTTCTCAGTGGTCAGCTCTGGTGTTTGTGCTGCTGAACTCAGAAGAGGAGCTGGATGAGTTTAAACTGAGTAAATATCATAAATCAGAGGAATGTCTTCTGAGGCTGCTGCCAGTAATAAAAGCATCTACAAAAGCTGAGTGAGTATTTTACAGTGTTGAATATTGTATTGCATTGATAAAGTTTTCCAAATGGCCAAGACCAGTGGTTCGTAATCCTGGTCCTGGGGACCCCCGCTCTACACATTTTATATGTCTCCCATATCTGACGCACTCAGTTCAATTCATGGAGCTTTCTCCTAATGACCTGATGATCTCAATCAGGTATGTTGAATAAGGGAAACATGCAAAATATGCAGATGGGGTCTCCAGGACCAAGATTAAGAACCATTGGCCAAGACACATTTCCAGAAACATAAAAAAATCTAAATTGTGTGAGCTATAACAATAACACTAATAGACAACAATTTAAACTTTGTACAAGCATTTTTTTCTTACTCAAATTTATGTCTTTAATTTGTTATGCTGCTATTTTATAGTGCTATGTGCATGTTAATCACTTTCACAGTTGTCCAGTTTATCTTATACACTCCCATTTTGTGCAATCTTTGTGGGTCCAGTTGAAGTAAATGGGATAAGTTGCATTAATAGATAATGGGTTTTTGTAAAATAATGTTTTTTACAACTTGGTAAAAGTTTTGTTTAAATAGTACATATCAAATCTGAATCTGCTGATTCAGATGATACCTGCCATCTGTCATACATTAATTCAATCAAAAATCAAAACATAACCCTGATTTTTTTTTTACATCATTTAAAAAAAAAAAAAAAAAAAAAAAAATTAGATAAAATAAGAGTTAAAGAAATATTTAATATTTTTGAAAATGGATAATAGAATGGGTTTAAATTCGTTAGTAACTGAGTCAAACTGTGATAGTTCACTTAGGGCCAGTTTTACTTACAGCTTGCGCCAGCGCAAACAGTCTTTTGGCATTAAAATAGTGCTGTCAGGTTTTACTAAAGACGCACAGTAGGCGCATTTCCATTACCCTTCAAACTGCGCAAATTGAAATTGCGAATTGAAAATACGCCTAATGGAAACGCCGTCATTTCGCAATACTTTTTTATCGACATTTATAAAATATCGCCAAAGTTTTGCACAAATCTGTAATGGAAACGCGCCTAGTGACGAATTAGTGCTGAAAAGGCGTGGACACAGTTATTTATGTGCCTGACCTTATTGAATATGCATTTGTAGGAGTTTCCCTTTCAGACGCAAAATTTATGGGAGAAAAGTATTCAAATGAATCACGCAATGAAATTTACTTATGTTTGCGCTTGTCAAATTACTGGTATTTGCACCATTATTTAATGCTCCAAAAAAGCACATCTTAAACTATTTTGCGCTTGAATGGCTGCAATTATTGTTGCTAGGAGGAGGCACTGCAGAGAAGAGAGAGCTTGTGGTAAAAGGTTTTTCTTCCACACGTA
Source organism: Tor tambroides (assembly GCA_021397915.2). NCBI lineage: Eukaryota > Metazoa > Chordata > Actinopteri > Cypriniformes > Cyprinidae > Tor > Tor tambroides. Next base: position 10,410 of record JAFVLL020029099.1, on the reverse strand, counting down.
TTAACTTTATTAATTTTAATTGGAATTCAAGAAGAACATGAAAATATTGTTTGCCAAGCCATGTTATTTTTAATTTGCTTCAGGAAATAAAACAGGACTTGGAACCCTCAACTAGGAGACACGCAATACCAGGGGCATCATTTATAAAACTCTCCTTAGATATCATCCTAAAAGTGTACGTACACACAAAATGTAGATTTTGCGTAGGCACAAAAGTTTTCATATTTATAAAACCATGCGTACTTAAGAACCTGTGCAAAAATCACTTTATAAATCCCAGTCAGGGGAAGGTTGTGCATACGTGCATTCACCTGGTCTCCTCGCTGAAATAACCATATATGGAGCTTACAATGCCCATTTTTACTATGCATAACCTCATCTGCATATCATTTCCATGCATATTCCCATCCACCTGATACCATGTTTAACACCATCAAAGGTACAAGACATTAAGGAAATATTAGATACGGACTATAAATGCCATTTGTGACATACATAAATTTTTATTGCTAAAAAATCATCAAATACCATTGTTATACAGTATGTTTTATAATAAATATATCAAAATATTTATAAAAACAAAACTGTTTAAAATAGTTATCAGATAAATATTTTAGAATACAGTTGATCTCATTCTTACACTGGCCAAATAGTATTTCAATTGTTTTAAACAATTCAAATTAAATTATGCAGTTTTGCTGATAAGGTGAACATTTTTTAACTATTTTTACTGGAAACAGGCCTATATTATTACAGTGTAGCCCAAATACAATTGTCTGACTCGTGCTTCACTGACATACTATTTTAAAAAGGAAACGTGTAAATCTTACCGTTTTCTTCCAGTTGTATCCTTCAAATACAGTGGTTTTCATAATGTTGTAAAGATGCCTTCACACAACATTAACACCTCCGTGCAACATGACCTTGTTTTGTTCCTGAATGAATCAACCATGATGAATCAAATGATTCGGTTCATTCGCAATGACTCTTATTAACAGTGGCTTGGTGCCAACTACTGGCAGTTTTAATTTCACATTTAAAATATCTTTGCATTTTTTTAAAAATAATTTCAAATGTCAGTATTCAACATTTTATGTTTAAACTATCAAAACAGTATTAATGCATTTGTAACTGCATTTTAAATGCATTCATGTCCGGCATTGAACAGTGTGTAAATGCATCTAAATGCCCCTTCTAATGTAGCTTCTGTGTTTTCTCTGCATTGCAGAGATTAATTTTGTCAATACTGATTTCATTTGCTTGGTAACAGTCCAAACTTATTATTCTAATTGACTGATTCAATTTAAAAATTTGACTGAAAAGATGATGCACACTTTTAGAAAAAAATGGCTTTACAAAGGTAAAAATGCCCAATAAAAATCAATTTAAATTTTTTGGAAAAGATTCATTTCTATCACTGCTGTGAACTGATCACCACACAGAATACGAAGAATATCAAAAACTTTAGGAGTCAGCTGCCCACGGTAGTCCGTAGATATCAGCACAATAACACACTCAGGAAAATATCATCTGATTATCCTTTTTGATAAAATCCCAGAAAATACTGAGATATAATTTTTGTCAATATTGCACACCCCTAATATATTTAACGTTTTGTTTAGAAAAAAATAAAATAAATATGAGAAGTGCCCTTTTTCCACTTGAGCCCCTGCCCCTCAAAATGTCTGTGCATGTCCCTGCCTAAATTCATATGATTTTGGTTTAACTTTTGCATAATGACTTTGTCATTTCAGTGCTAATCTCCGTTAAAGAGAGTGGAATATTTAATGTAAATGTGTATATCGACATAAAAAAACAGTTTAAATCGTTGTTTGCTTCATTCATTTTCTCACTCCAGGAAAAAGACTTTGTACGCATGGGTCAGAGTTTGCGTGCAGGTGCGCAAATTTTCCCGTCAAGTTTGTTTTTATAAATTCCACCTTTTGCGTAGGAAGTGGCGTACGCCTCTTTCAGGGCAGGTTTTGTAAGTACGCAACAGTTATGAGGTGGCCCCAGGTCTATCAAAACGTATTGCAACTTCTAACTTCATTTTTTGGCCTCCGGTTCTTTTCAACGTACTGTGGCTGCATTTCTTTATTCTTTATTTGCGACTGCTCTAATTTGCGCTGCGCTTGGCGTTTGCGTTGGTCGATATGTAAATGAGATGCGAGTTGTTAAATCACCAGCAGAAATTTCCTAACCCATCGGCACTGTTTTGGAATCACGCTCTCACGCTAATTTGCCCTGTTTAGTAAAACTGGCCCTTAATTTTTTAAATTTTATACTGTTTAAAATCGTTATACTAAAATTGTATAGCCTACTGTTTACATTTATATGAGTTTAAAAAACGCTTATGTTATCATTTCCAGTCTGAGACGCTGCAATCTCATGGTGAAAAGCTGTTCAGCACTGGCCTCAGTTCTCAGTTCAAATGGCTTAAATCTAAGTGAGCTAAACCTGAGTTACAACAGTTTGTTGGATTCAGGAGTGAAGTTACTCTCCACTGGACTAATGAATCCTCAGTGTAAACTGAAGACATTACAGTAAGAAATAATGAAACCATTTTACACTCAGTGTTCACTCTATTAGATATACCTGTACTCCTGCTTGCTAATAAATGTCATACAGGTGCTGTATTAAGCAGTACATAAAATATTAAATGAAAAGTCAGTCTGTTGCTACATGAAATATCTGAAACATCTGTGTATTTGATCATCAGTTATAAAGTATGCAAAAACAATGCAAGCATTGTTATGGAGAGCTGAAAGTTTCCAACTTCACATATTTGATTTCTTTCTTCCATCTGCAAGTGCCAATTTTTCAGTTGTGTTTCGGTTGGCTTAATCATTACAGAGAATTCCATTTTACCAGTTGAAGATGCAAGCTAAACCTGGTAACATTAGTATGAGAAGTTTTCCCTAATTTGTGCAGGTTGGAATACTGCAGTATTGGAGAAAAAGGTTGTTCTGCTCTGGCTTCAGCTCTGAGATCAAACCCCTTACACCTGAAAGAACTGAATCTGAACTATAATAAACCAGGAGACTCAGGAGTGAGGATACTCTCTGATCTACTGCAGGATCCACATTGTAAACTGGAGAAATTGCTGTGAGTATTATTATTTTAGTATATTGAGTTATTGAATTTTTTGAGCGGTTGAAATTTTCAATCCAAAAATCCTATTTATTTATTTATAATTTTATTTATTTTTTTAAATATAAAAAGGAAAAAAAGATATAGTATAACAAAGTAATATTGAATTTTGATGGTTAAGACTAAACACATCAACATTGTGTCACACTGTAAGATTTCTGAACAGGCACTTAACAGAAAAATGTTCTCAACCAGTGAAACCACTTTGGCATCCAAGTAGCGCTATACTTACACTCTCTCACACACACACAAAAAATAAAAAATAAATAAAAAAATGAAACACACACACACACAAAAGATGAAGTAGGTAATGAAAACCGTTATTTTTATCCTATATCTATATGACTATCTAGTATCTACAGTCAAATTGTACTCTGCAGACATCATCTAACAACTAACAATAATAACAAATATCTTTAACTTAACACTAATAAAAAATAATCACAAACAAAAAATAAACAAATAACAACTTTAACTTGTCCATGCTGGCAAGTGATAATGGTCTAAGCATGATAATCCACATCTAGATGTGCATTAAAGTCAAAGAAGCACAAAATGTGAATTATATAGATTATTATTATCAGTTTTAAATATTGCTGCCATTCAAAATCATGTCCCTCAAAGCGATAGTCAATGGAATTATTCTAGTTTGGCTGGGATTAAAGTCAACACAGACAGCGGATATGAATCGTGTCCTATGAGTGAATATAAAAACTGTTCACCTGTTCAGTGCTGGCTCCTTTTATCTCCAATAAAATGTCATTCTGCAACAGCTCTGATCCATTCAGTCTGGTTCTAAGAGGAGGTCACACACAAATACCACTAATAATTGTTGTACTCATCAAAATCAATATGACAAATATGTGAGTTTTTTTATTATTTTTTTTATCTCATTTTCACTACAGGCTGTCTAACTGCAGTATTGGAGAGGAAAGTTGTTCTGCTCTGGCTTCAGCTCTAAGATCAAACCCCACACACCTGAGAGAACTAGAATTGAATGATAATTATCCGGGACAATCAGGAATGAAGCTGCTTTCTGATCTATTGCAGGATCCACACTGTCAGCTGAAGAAACTAGGGTGACTATATTGATTACAACAAAAGTTAATATTTTTTAAGAGGGTTTAGCCTCCTTTGCTTATTATTGTGTGTAAATTGTTGATTCTTGTATGGTCGCAGCTTGTAAAAGGAATTATGAGTCAAACAGACTAAGAGCAAGTTATGACCTTTTGATCATTTTCAAACATTCTGAAAAAAAACACAACAAACAAAAAACATGGGCTGTCACCTAGAATTCACCCAGCGTAGGTAACAGACTCTCAATCCCTGTTCATAAATGACTCTGTTACATACGTTACCCTACATGCTCATAAAGAAATATAGTCATATAAGCCTATAGTTGTTTTTGAAGAACTGAAACTGCTCTTTCAATCCTTGGCCACATCAATCTTTGGCAGCAACAATGAAATCAAATCTCCTTCTCTGACTTTATATTTATCATGAAAAATCATGCAGTTTCCACTGCCAAGTGGTACAGAGGTGTTGTCTAAATTGACCTATAATGTGTTGCAAAGGCTGAGAACCTCCTGAGTGTTCAAACTCACACCAAATATGCCCACCCTAACATGACAATGCTGAGGTTTTTTCATTCTTCCTCAGGATGTACAACTGTAGTATTGAAGAAGAAGGTTGTGCTGCTCTGACTTCAGCTTTGAAATCAAATCCCTCACACCTGAGAGAACTTGACATAAGTTATAATAAACTAGGAGATTCAAGAGTGAAGCTGCTCTCTAATCTACTGAAGGATCCAGAATGTAAACTAGAGACGCTACAGTGAGTGTTATTTTATCATATTATTTGAATCTAGGTATGAAATATTTTCCTTTCTCTCCTCACTCTAGTTTTTATATAATGTACTGTAGGTGACTTAAAATACATGAATTAATTTATTTTGATGGTTAAGACTACACACATCAGCACTGTGTGATACTGTAGTATTTCTGACCAGGATCCAAACAAAAAACAAAATTTTCAGTCAGTGGTACATCTTTGAGATCCAATGAAGTAAAGAACATGAACGCATCCTTCAGTTGAATATGATAATGTCAACTGGACTCTCTGTGTCTGTTAACTGCCAATTCCTTTTTATCTTATTGTAAAAACAACAACATTTGTCATTTGTATACTGCAATTCCTTTGTGAGCTGAAGTGCTCAACTAATTAAAATTAATTAGTCAATGTCTAATTTGCCAATCCACAGGCTAGTATCCACATACATCATTTTGTGTCAGGAGTTTTTCTCCTTATCTTTACAGGCTGTATAACTGCTGTATTGGAGAGGAAGGTTGTTCTTCTCTGGCTTCAGCTCTGAAATCAAACCCCACACACCTGAGAGAACTTGACCTGGGCTGTAATAAACTAGAAGACTCGGGAGTGAAGCTGCTCTCTAATCTACTGAAGGATTCACACTGCAAGCTGAAAAAACTTCTGTGAGTGTTATCTCAATATAAAATTGATATATTGTGACATTAAATCCAGCTTGCTTTGCAGGGGAGGGTTTAATGTAATTGTAATTTGAGCAGTTGAGTGTTAATTAAAATGTGGGTTGTTGAATGTCAGTGCAGAGCTCCAGAATTTGGTGCAATGTTTGCATTGTGGTATCATTACAAAGTTGGCCAACTTTTTTTATTTTTAGCCGTCATTTCTGTGGCATGTCGAAAACATTAAAATGGCAAATGTTCTTGAAGTAAAAATCTACAATCAGGGCTGCTGCTAGCCCTCCAGCACCCACAACTCACATGTGTAAATTCAGCTATTATTTTGTCTTGTGGGCTATATATAAACACCTGTTTAATGAAATATCTTATTCAGGGATGTACTAAAAAATTTAATTTTTATGATCTCTCTAATTACTATTATTTTTTTGATCATTAACATGCAAAGTGTATGTAAACTTATGATCTCACTTATACAAGCTTCTTGGAAAACAGCAAAATGCTAAGTGGAAAATGATAAAATATTTTAGTGCTGAGCATAACTGAGCCAATTTTTTCCATATTTCACTAGAAAAAAATTTCTCAAAGGATTTTATTTCCATGTTTTTTTTTTATATATCCTGGAAATCACAGTATTAAAATTCCCTGATATTTCCAGGTTTTCCTTCACTGTGTATTACTGTATGAATTGTTAAAGCATTTTGACTAGTGACAAAGAGGAATTAGGAGAACTGTCATTTGCTCATGTGACAGTAAGTTGCCGTCCTGAGATCAAACACTTCTGATTCAAAGCCCCAGAAAACTGCTCAGAAAAAGTTCCTGGGAAAGTTGGATGGAGAATGGACTTATTTCTGCTAAGAATGAATGATAAGAAGTGCTGAGCATATCTGTAGGAGAGAGTTGTGAGAGTGTGGGCCGTGAGGTGCACTAGAAAAGCACACCGCATATGTCCCAGTGCATGCAGCCAATTTAACACTGTTATATTTTTTATATATTGTATGCTGTGATGAAAAATTGTGTCCATTTTTTTTTTTTTTTTTTTTTTTTTGGTTCAGATAAAAGTTTGTAATGTTATGATTCACCACACAGACAACCAATGCTATTTTTAAAATACCAAATAACAATCATTATGTATCATAGACTGATCACACAACACCATTATTAAATAGTCTTGCAAGGTACAGTCAGAGGAGTTTATACCAGATATGTTTTCACTACAAATATCACACTTACAGATACTATTTCCATGAGACAAAATGTGTATTAATTTTTGTTTGTGAAATACAATAGTTATTCATTTTAAAGGTCCCAGACTTAAATACAATCTCGTAAGTTAGTCTGGCACTCTGCCAACTATTTACAGGTCCCCATAATTCTCATGCTTATCTTTGTATACATAATTAAATTATTTAAGCACAAGGGCTTATGGGTATTCTCCATTTCACAGTAATTTAAATTACAAGAGATAATGACCGAACCTGCACTAATTTGACATTTATTATTATAATTGCTATCAAAAAAAGCTACAAAAGCTGTCATTGGGCCATAACCTTCAAAATGTAAATAGTAATATGTACCTTTAATGTACCAATATGCACCCTTTCTGGGTAAATAAGGTACAAATGTATACCTATTGAAAAGGTACTGCCCTAGCAGCAGCTTTTGTACCTTTTTTTTCCTGAAAGTGTACATGGAAATTGGAATTTGTTAGGATTTTTTCTATTCCTCTCTGCAGGTTGGAAAATAGCAGTATTGGAGAGGAAGGTTGTTCAGCTCTGGCTTCAGCTCTGAAATTAAACCCCTCACACCTGAGGGAACTAGATCTGGGCAATAATAATCCAGGAGTCTCTGGAGTGATGCTGCTCTCTGATCTACTGCAGGATCCACACTGTAAACTGGAGATACTGCAGTGAGTATTATTTCAAGTGTTAAGTAGGGATAGATTTTTTTTTTTTCTTTTAATAATTTGAATTTAACTTTTCTTTAATTATTTTATCTTTAATAACCAATAAAAACTACATACAAAAATACATGGTAAAGTTTAACACAATTATTTTTTTCTCCTGAGCACACATTATATTACAATATCAATATCCCAAATATGCAAGGAGCTTTTTTTCTTTTCATTCTGCAGGTTGCATAACTGCCACATTAAAAAGAAAGGTTGTGCCCGTCTGGCTTCAGCTCTGAGATCAAACCCCTCACACCTCAGACAGCTGAATCTGAGCTGTAATAAACCAAGTGATTCAGAAATTAAGCTGTTGTCTAACCTACTACAGCATCCAAGCTATAAACTGGAGAAACTATAGTGAGTTATTACTCTCTTATATCATATATAAGTTTTACAACAGTTAGTTCTGGTCTTCAAATTTGAGGAGTTTCCGATTTACTTACAATGAAAGAAAAACTACAATGATTGAGAATAAGCTCAAAGTAATGTTAAGCAGCCACAGTAGGTACACTGTGTGGTCTCTCTGCTTAGCATTTAAAGCAGGGGTTCTCAACCCTGGTCCTGGGGGGCCACTGTCTCACCTGCCTGTAGCTTACTAGTAATTCTGAACAGCTTAATTAGCTGGTTCAGGTGTGTTTGATTAGGGTTGGAGCTAAAATTTGCAGGACAGTGGCCCTGGAGGGACCAGGGTTGAGAAAGCCTGATTTAAAGGGATAGGTTCACCTAAAAATAAAAATTATTGAGGGTGAGTAAATGATGAGAAATTATTATTATTATTATTTTATTATTATTATTTTCATTTTTGGGTGCACTATACCTTTAAAATTGTCATCCATTTATGAGCCCATTCTGACAGGTGAGTGATAAGTAGTCATCATTGATGAAGTAAGTGATACTTGGTTAGGAGTCTGTCAAGATAGTAGGAAAGCAGCAAAAGAGCAGAAAAACAGACAGGGACAACACTACAGGTTTTGGAATTAAGAAAACAGCAGTAGTCGTCATTAAGTCCTGATTTGTAACACTTAATTTGGAATTATTTTCACTGCTTAAAGTATTGCATAAAAGTGATATTACTCATTATTATCTAAATATCAGAGGTCTCAATTTAATTTGCAAATTACTTAATTATTAACAAAGACATCAATATAACACATTTAAAACAGTGTGAATAGAAAAGTATGCCTCTATAAAGTCTTTTTGACATGGTCTCTAATATTGATCACAATGTGTAAATTAATATTTGATCTTTCTCCACAGTTTGACTGTACTGTATTGAGCCTCACCTGTAGCAACCTACAAATAACAAACCAATCAACAAGAGCTGCTATTGGACAAACACCAGCAGTGACCAGCAATAATATATAAATCCACCTGAATGTATAAAAATGCCCAAAAATTGGATATAAAAAATGACTTTTTATAACGTTTTAATAGCGTGTCATACAGACACATTTTGAGTTGCCGATGTGCTCCATGTATGTGCATTGATCAATGTTTATATGTAAATTAAAGACTTTTGTTTTGGACTTGGATTAAATATTTGATTCGCATGAATTTGAAATGTCAGAGTTTTGGTGGAATGAGGCTGGAGGAATGTCTTGTGTGAAACAGCATAATGTGCTACATGAACAACATGTATTCAAGTGCATTTACTTCTACGTTGTACTTGTACTTTAAATAAACACAAACAATGCTGTAGCAAGTAAGATGGTATGTTCAACGCAATGACTTACCTACTTCAATTATAGTCTTGTGGTAAAATTCACTTTTAGTGCACAATTCAAACAGGGGTCAGACGTTAAAAGGTGCAAACAGGTAAGTGAAACAACTAGAATACACAAACAAAAATATACATGCTGAACTTAAACATGCCCTGTTATATTGTTTTTTTCAACCTATGAGAAATGTTCCATTTACTGATTCCACCTGGTGGAATTTCTACATTTTCTACAATTTTGAGGCATTTTGAATTCTGGTGGAAAAAAAATTGAAAAAAGAAAAAAGTCAGTTTTCTTTGGTAAATGTGCTAAATGCCAAATCATTTCATTTTAATCCTAATCCAGCCTCTTTGCACTTTTTGTTGTTTAAATGTTCTGTATAGTCTGAATGTGTGGAGTATGAATGGAATCTGAACATACTACAGTCACAAAGTTGTCAATGTCATGCAGTGTTGCAAACTAATTTTCAGGGCAAGTTGCTAAAGGAAGGTTGATTTGTTGCTAAAAGTTGCTAAATGACATTGTGATGTCAGTGTGCAATGAGTTCATTACGTAATCACGACATAAAACTGTCACTGCATCAAATCTCAGCAAAAAATATATTTTAGATATGTTCATTTAGATTTGTTCGTACAATAATATAAATGCATAATATTAAAATATAACTATTTTTAAATACATTGAATTATTGAACATTTTTTAACAATTTAAGGTTATTAGCTAGTAAAACTGTACATTCTAAACAATTATAGTTTTAAGCAGTGTATTATTGTTAGTATGCTACACTCTAAAAAGAGTCTGTAAAAACAGAGCATAATCTACAATGTTAATATGAGCACAATCTACCATGTTTTGTATTTATTTCAGTTTTTTTTTTTTTTTTACCTGCATTTTAAATTACGCATTGTATTTTGTTTTCGGGTTATGGGTTACGGGTTACAATGGATAATGGATAACATACGTCCTGGAAAATTACTAGTACCTTTTCCATTTTTCTAGATATTTTTCTTACCGTGTACTAACTGATCAACCATCGCAGGTACAAGCTACTGGCAAGGTGTATCAAATGAACAATCATTATTATTATTATTAAATT